>JAJPUD010006028.1:92484-140519 GCA_023553655.1 Myrmecobius fasciatus | reverse complement strand
GGGGGGGGGGGATAAAAAAGATGGCAAATGACAGAGGTACTGATGCTTTCAATGAGATGACAATTCAAAATGGGTATGATAGAAGACAAATGAATAAGGTCCATTAATCAAGAATCAGATACTTAGGAGACAGTGATAACTTTCATAAGATTGAATCAAAGAAAGCTTCAAGGAGGGTTTAACATCTAACTTTATCCTGAAGAAAGAGAATTTTTTCTTAATCAATGTCTGATAAGTTAATTTTCAATAATTTTTCATAAGTAAAGCTATAATTATTAATGAAAATATACAAATATCTGCTTGATCAAAGAATAATAAACAATGATTTGCTTTCATATTAACTTGTTCTAACACTCTACTTAAGAGTTTCATTTATTCATATCTATATTCATAATACATCTGATGTTTCTTGCTCCTATTTTTTAAATATTACTCTTCCTTCTTTAACATTTTCTCATTCATGGTGCTCTCTCCATCCTCAGAACAACTATTTTCTTTCCTTGAACATTAGCATCATTTCTTATAATTATCATTGAATATGTATTATCTCCACTACAGAACATTATTTATTTGAGGGAAGGGATATTTTTTGCCTTTCTTTGTATTCCCAGCATTTAGCACAGGGCCTGACACATAATAAGTTTGTACTTGTAGACGTGCAGATTTGACAATATTGTAATCTAAAGGAATGGAGCCTGTTCTATCATTTAGATTAGTGCCTTGAAGATAAAGGCTTAAAACCAGAAAAAAAAATCCATATTGATAAAGAAGGGGTCAGGATTTTAATTTTATGGCTGATAAACCACACTTTGAAGACCGAGCAAATAAATTGTATAGGCATCTGTCAGTTAATTAACTTAAGAGTTAAGGCCAAAAGCCCTAATTTCAAATCCTATCTCTGATGCTTACTACTTGTGTAACCTTGGGCCAACCTCTCAAGTTCTCTAGACCTCAGCGAACTCATTTGTAAAATGAAATGGTTGGACTAGATGGTTTCTGATGTCCTTTCCAGCATCAAAGCTAGAATCACACACTTATTGCTATGACTTGGGCTAAAAGCTCAGTTCTACTTATTACTTATATGTTAAATATAAGTACCTGAATCTCTCTTGGGGCCTCAGCATTCTTTACTATAAAAATGAAAGAATCAGACCTCTAAGGTCTCTTCCAGTCCTAAACCTAAGCCCTTTTTACATGAACCAGAACTTTTTCCTAATATATATTTAGTTTGAAACTCTTAAGATTTCATAAGGTTTTCATTAAAAGAAAAGCCTTTATGGTTGTATTTATCTGATTGGAGTGAAAAATAGATGATTTACTAGTAGTAGGCAAACCAAACATTTAAATAACTGTTAGGCTGAAACTATAATTTTCCTTTCAATGTCTGACATCATGTATGTAATTGAACATTGTTTCAGACTCAAGTCCATTATTCAAAAATTTTGAGCATCCAACTGAACATACAATACTAAGGTCTGAGCATAATGCATCTTACTACAGAGATAGCACACCTCAAACTACGGCCTTAACATAAAACTTTACTCCTCCACAAATATCTATTTGTCATATTCTCCCTGTAAAACTCTGTGATGTGCATTATTACATGCAGGTACAGGTTCATTCTGTGTTGTTCTTTTATCCAATAGTGTTAAAGTAATAAGAAATTACTGAGTGTTTTAAAGAGCTCAGAAATTCTGATGCAAGAGTTCTATAGTATGAAAACTAGAATATTATAACTGTAATAGCTAATAGTTAAATAATGCTTTACAATTTGCAAAACAAAATATGTATGCTATCTCACTTGATCTTCAAAACTCTGTGAAATAAAGGCTATCATTATCATTTTGCAGTGGAGGAAACTGAGGCTGTAAAATGTTACCTGACTTGCCTAAGATTACATGATTAGATATGAGGGCAGAATTTGAGGTTGGGTCTTCTTGATGCCCCAGTTGAGCTGTCAAATGAATGACCTCACTGAACAATTAATGGTTTGAGCCAATATATTTAACTGGGATTAGAAATTAGATGAAGACTCCTTAAGAAATTGTATCAGATATAAAAAGACAAATAGGTAAAATTATGGGACTAGATTAAATGAATATGTATTGCAATATATGAATTTCTCTTCATCTGGAAAAAATGCTTTTTCCTTGAAAATTTGGTTAGTATGATCATCTAGACCAAAAGTATCTCCCTTAGAAAGGGACCCACATGTGCAAGAATGTTTGTGGCAGCCCTTTTTGTAGTGGCTAGAAACTGTAAGCTGAGTGGATCCCCATCAATTGGAGAATGGCTGAATAAATTATGGTATATGAAGGTTATGGAATATTATTGTTCTATAAGAAACTACCAGCAGGATGATTTCAGAGAGGCCTGGAGAGACTTGCATGAACTGATGCTGAGTGAAATGAACAGAACCAGGAGATCATTATACATGGCAACAACAAGACTATATGATGATCAATTCTGATGGACATGGTTCTCTTCAACAATGAAATGCTTCAAAGCAGTTCCAATTGGTCAGTGAAGAAGGCTATATACATCCAGAGAGGGATATGAAATGTGGACCACAATGTAACATTTTCATGCTCTCTATTAATGTTTGCTTGCATTGTTTCCTTTCTCAGATTTTTTTTCTTGTAGATATGATTTTTCTTGCACAGTAAGATAAGTGTGGAAATACACATACATATATTTGATTTGTCAAGTATTTTAACATAATTAACATGTAGTGGACTTCCTGCCATCTAGGGTAGGGGTGGGGAATTTGTACCAGAAAGCTTTGTAAGTGTCATTGTTGAAGATATATATGTTATATATATATATATACCCATATATATGTTTTGCAAATAAAAAGATTTAATAAAAAAAGTATCTCCTTTATAAATAACTTAGAATTGATATCCATAGATTTCACAGGAGTAGGTGGATATCTAATATAACAAGATGTTAATGGAAAAGTGAACTGTTGGTTTTTCTGAACTATGGCTATTATCTGTAACACCAAACAGTCTACCTCAAATAAGACAGATTTGTTCTACCTACAGTGTATTACAATGGGCAGTCAGGTGATACAGTGTTGATAAGAGTGTTGGCCCCAGCTTCAGAAGAACCTGAGTTCAAATCTGATCTCAGACACTTCTAGCAAGTCATTTAACCATTTTTGCCTCAGTTTCCTCCACTATAAAATGAACGGGAGAAGGAAATGGCAAACCACTCCAGTATCTTTACCAAGATAGGATCACAGGGAGTTGGATACAATTAATCAGCTAAAAAGTACTGTTATAAAATATGAGAAGTTTGTAACTATTTAATTTCTACAAAAAATGTACTCAGACCTTGGCAGTGATGCAGATCAAAATGGTCCTGGAGGTATTGAAATAAAACAAACAAACATTGTTATTTCATTGTATCTTTTGCAAAGATTTACTATTTTAGTTAATTTTTTCTACATCATCCACTGGTGGTGTTTGATTGCTTCAACTATGGTAGAGGGAGGGCCTCAGAGGAGGCAACTGGACAAGTGCTTTGGTTTGAAGTATAAAATATTTAATTTCCATAGATGGAAGAAAATGAATAAGTCCTTCCTATGTCTCAGCATATCCTGTTTCTTAAATCATACTTGCATCTGCAGGTGTTTGCCTAAAGGCAGGTCATTGTGAGTCAATGAAAATCAGGACAGCCTCAGCAGCAGGAATTAACCTGCAGAATTATAGCAGGAAGAGGTATATTTTAAGACAGAATGCCAATGAAGACAGCAAATGACACTCAGCAAATTGAAAACAAAACAAAACAAAATCAATGAAATTCAATATACTAATACTACGCAAATTTGCTAAGATATTACAGATGTCATCTAACAATGGCTGAATTTGTTTCCCATATGTGGCACAAATCTGAGACCCCACAAAATAGATTTGAATTGAATGTTAACCCTCATTTGTAAATTTCCACCCTTTCCTGGTTCAGGACACAACTTCAGTATTATCCAAATTGAGAATCTGCTTAATGGAATTACAATACAAATGGACAGAGAGAAGCTTATCTTCTTTTTTCCCCTCAAAAGAATCAAGTTTCAAATATCTATCCTTGATGGTGTCAAGAGCCAGGATGAACGTATTTCAATTGCAACTTCCAAACTAAACTCACAAATTACTACCATTATGCTAAGTGCTAGCTACCCCACTGTGCAGTTTTGCTTTGTGAATTTTTACCTTCCTCTATGAACACTTTTAGCCACTGATCGCACAGCCTTTCAATGTTTTCTGCCTTTTCCTTTAAATAAACTGGCTCTGGCTCCTTCCATCTGGTTCCCCTTCCGTCAGCAACCCTGCACCTGTTCACACCTCCTCTCCTGTTGGATTCCACTGAACATTTCCTCCTCTGCCAGGGCTATTCTGGCACTTGCAACCTTTCTGTCATTCAATCCATCTGTCAGAAGTGAACTTTGTTTACCGCAAGCTTCTGCTTTCTTCCTCAAGAAGCAAAGCCCCTCAAGGTCATTGTCAAATGAACTGTCGGCATGGATTTAAATCCTCCTCTGCTAACCAGCTGAAGATGAAGTTCTCTGCTGTAATGTACTTGTGAAAATTACTTTTGGGTTTGGGAAGACAATAATTTAGAGGCAAAGTAGTAAGACATAGTATTTAATGATCATGTGTAAGATCAGAAAGATGTGATGCATTTTCTGCCCATGTATCTGCACTTCTCAGTACTGCATATTTATTATGTGCACAAATAGCAAAATAAAGAAAAGATTTAAGCTACAACCCAAATATTTTAATTATGTTTATACTATATAAAATACTACATATGATATAAGCTAAATTAAGAAATTAAATAACTTCATTAGTTAATTAAGCAAGCAAGAAAAAAAATTCTACAATGAGAACATTTACATTGAATTTCCTTAAATGTAAAAAAAATGAATTAAAACAAAAGCAAATTCCTTCTTAATACACAGTTTCATTATTTCTTTGAAAGAATCAGCTTGTAACATATATATCAATTTTTGCACATTTTAGTTTAACCAGTAAGTACTTTGGAAAAAAAATTAAATTTTAAAATACATTGTCACAATGAATGCATCATCTCAATAAACAAATATTATTAGTGTGTAATAGTGTAAAGATGCAGTTACTCTTACAAATGAGGCACAATTTATATTGTCAACAGAATTGATTCTGTGTCATCAGTAGCAATTCAAGTATTCATTTATCCCTTCATAAACAGGATGTGAGAAAGATATACTACTGAATTATTTACATGTCTTAGCTAGATGTACACTTTAGGAAGGAAAAATATACTAAAAAACATACTACATTTCATATTTCTTTTATCTGAAAAAGTTAATATAAGATTCGTAAACAAAACTCATTTGTTTCAGAGGAAAATATCTGCCAAAATGATTAACAAAATCCTTTTCTATAATGATCAAGAATTGATGTTTCATTTGTAAGAGAAAACATCCAGTTTCACATTTTGTGTGTAGTGAAGACTAAATCTTTATTATAGTTTAACATTCATATTAAATGTATGTAATGAAAGAAACATGTTTTCCAAATTCTATGATAAGATATTAAAAAAAATAAGACTTTTCACTGCTATTCTCCGAGGTTGGATTAATGAGAGAATTAATCTTCAAAAATGATCAACAAATTATTGCTTTTAAAAATTTCAATGCTGAATGTAAAGTACAGAATAAGGAAATATTTATTGTTTACTATAAAACAAAATTAAAAACTCAGGAATATTAGATAAAAATATTCTTTAAAAAAGCAAAATAGTAAGTTATTTAAGAATCAAATAATATAAATGAAGGAAATACTCTTTTTAGTATTTTTATTTTTAATAACTGTTCCAAATTATATATTGGTCTTACATATAACATAAAAATATCCACTTTAAGCTAACAATAAAACATTTCTTAAAGGTATGTTTCTAAATAATTACTTCTAAATAATTTATATTCACATGAATGCAGTTTCAAAATGAATGCTACTTTAACACTATTTTCTAATTTGTCTCTTGCAAATTTGGTGTTTTTTTTTTAAATTTTAACTTTTTAAATGATCTTCCCAGAAGAATAATTTTTCTCAGTAGTAGTTTGAGCACGGTTACCTGGACACCTGCTTCTGAACTGCACTGAATGGGTAGTAGAAATTTGACTACTTTCAACAGTCTCTGTTGCTGTCAAAAGAAAAGAATCATTAACAAACTACAATTTCAATAAAGGCATCTTAAATAATTGTGAGGGAACTTTTCATTCTAATTAAACATAATGCCTGTTACAAGTTAGAAAGATTTCGGAAAATTGTGTGATAGGAGTATAAAGAAACTAAAAGCCACTCAGTTTAATACACATACAACATATACATGCACATATACATAATATATGTACATATATATATGTACATGTGTATACACACACATCATCTCTACCTTTTTTTTTAAATCTTTTTCGTTCTCAAAATACTAAAGAAAAATAACACAAGGACATGATCAACATTATGCTTATCTCAAATGGAATCATCTAGGAATTTGATCTATAATATTAATCTTATTGGATTAAAACACAGTTATTGCTATATTAAAAACAATAAAACTGGTCAACATTTTGAGAATTTACACTAATACTTGAACCACTGTTTTAAACAAATGAGCCAACCAAAAGCCAATGAAGCATTGCTATTAGCTCCTAATACATGATGGTAAAGCAGTTCCGAAAACCACTGCCAGATGAAGATATGGAGCAGATTTCCTTCAAATTCTTCAAGATTTGTCTTCCGATACCAGCACACAGCTTTATGATGTCAGTTTAATACATCTCACCTCTATAATAAAGCAGAGCAGTTGGATCTGCCTACTGCATGAGATAAAACATTTCTGCTGTACTAGAAAGAGTTCTAGGTAAGGGAAAGCTATGATTTTTTTTTCCTCCACTTTATTGATTTTTTGACTCTACATTCACAAAATCTGTTAAGAATAGAGATAATTCATTTTTCCACCCCCTTCCTCAATTACCTTAAAGCAAGATCTCCTTTTCAGATGTGGAAATATTTGCAGAACTTCAGGACAAAGAACTGAGACATTTTCATAGAGTTGATCAAGGGGGGAAAAAGGATTTGCAAGATTCTGTTAAGAATAAGCAGAGACTGAATGACAACTTTAAATCTGCCACAATCATTTACTAATGTGCTGCTATATCAAATAAGTCTAATTTTTTGACAGCACCAAATTAGATTTATTGCAGAAACTGCTGCATAAATAGCATATGGCTATGTTATACCACCTATTTCACATCCCAGTAATGTTTTCCCCTCCCCCTTCAAAAATGAATAAATTGAGCCAAGCTATAAACCTTCTGCAAAAAAGAAATATACAAGTTCAAAAACAGATGTAGGAGATTTGGATTTCTTTGTTAAAGGAATAATTTCTGCACTAATGCCCAATTCTACATTTTAAAATATCATATTAAATAATTACTTATTGCATGGTTCAATTCCCTTTTGAATTTTTTCTAATCATTTTGTCTAATCCCTTTTTGAGGTTTTTGATTTAATGTACTCTAATATCCAAGCTATTGTTTAAAGAAAAAGAAATAAAGTGCTTTCAGTTAAATGTAACTCAGATTAACTAATTTTTTTTTAGAAATCAGATTACATGCCTATACTGTACAGTTGTTTACTAGTTCTCAACTGTGTAAAACACATGCAGAAGGAATTAAAACAAAAATAGTATTCTCCAACCTTAATCACAGTATTGCCGGATTTTTTCCCTGATGTATAACAAGCAAGACAACTTTCCATTTAATGTGTTCTGTGTAATTTACTGTGTAATATATACTACAGGGTAGTAGTAGTACATTTTCTACCTTACTAAAGGAATAGAAAAGAGAAAGTTTCTTGGACACCAGGGTTGAAAACCATTGGGAGAAAGAGGAGGGTAGGTCCAAAAAACAAATGCAGATATGGTAAATTTGTTTTACCCTAATTTTGATATTAAAAAACTGATATTTTTAAAATAACAAAGTTTAATCATACTTTATGCATCGAAAAGACATTGCAAGGTCTTATCTCAGACCAATGGGCACACCACTGCAAACATCATGGCACTCTGCTACCCTGCAGACTCCCTCTCTGTGGTCAGTCTTCCCAGCTGCCCTATCTGTTACTGTCTGATTAGTTCTGCTAAGGAGCCCCTCCCCTGCCAGCTTTCAGTGCCATCTGTTCTACACAAGATGGCTGCTGCCCAGCAACCTAACACTGCCCTCCTACCTGGCACCCGGCTACCATCCTTACCCCAAAGTGCTAACACAGGTTCTCACTGCTGGCAGAGTCAGGATTTCATTACTACTACTTTGACAAGTGCAGGGTTGTTTGTAATTTCTCTTTTATCCTGATTTTGATTGTACAACCACCTCCCA
The DNA here is from genome assembly GCA_023553655.1 of Myrmecobius fasciatus. NCBI lineage: Eukaryota > Metazoa > Chordata > Mammalia > Dasyuromorphia > Myrmecobiidae > Myrmecobius > Myrmecobius fasciatus. The sequence goes on along the minus strand of JAJPUD010006028.1, from coordinate 132,094 downwards.
CTGATTCAGTTTGCTTCAGTTTTGTTGCTCACAGATTTTACTCTCCACATTAATCTCCCTCTGGCATGTTACTGCATCTGTTCCCTTTTTTATTATTAATTTTCAAATTCCCACCATTTTTGACAAAAAGGAGGTAATCTACACTCTGTTTCTGCCCATTTCATTTTCTTTAATTTGGAAGATAAGTATGAAAGCATGCCAAAGAAGTTAATTCTCCGTTAACAGTTTATTTTCTGGCATCCCCATGCCTTTGTATATGAAAAACAGATAGGAATAAATGTTGACTGAATCACAACAACACAGTCGCAGCCATTCCTGAATTTAATGAAAAGCAAACATATGAAACAGAATCTAAAAAGTTTATTAGTTACATGAGTTGACTCATGCTGTCATTCTTCTTCTACTTTTAGCAAATAATTGTTTGTGCAAATGAGATTGGGTCCAGGATCTGATTGAGTTAATCTATGGTTTTGACACCCCGTCTATCTCCTTAGCAAATAAATTTTATCTTTGATTAGTAAGAATATCATACTTTCTAAGCCATACACTGTCAACTAATTCAATTCTAACAGGGAAATACAAGGAAAAAAAATGCCTCACACACAGGAAAAAAATTTTAAAGTAAAGTATTTCTTTTAAAGTAAAATTGCTGAAAGACAGAGCCGGACATAAAGCATTTAGGATATAGTGCAGTTTTCAATTAGATATTTGTGTGAAAAAGACTTTAGTGTTAATGGCAGCAAAACATTTTCTTAAAGATACATAAATCCATTTAGAATTTGTAACAAAGAATAATATGAGAAAATGAGTACAAGAAATTTAAAAAATCAAATCAAGAAAGTTGATGGGACTCTCCTTTCTCTACCCCCTCTACCATTATTCACCTTAAAAAAAGATTAATTAAATAATTCCATAACTTCCCTGAAGTAAAATAGATTTGATAACTATATTGTGGATGAGCATTAATTTACTATATGTGGAAGGAGTTTAATAACAATAGGATATCTGAATTATTATTACAATAACCATGTCTAAGATTTATAGAACGTTTACTTTAGATCCTATAATTTTTAATATATTACCTTTATTCTCAAAACATTCCTGTAAAAGCCTAAGAAATAGAATGCAGAACTTTCAATGTCTTTCCAAAGGATCACAGTAGCTACTCAGAAGCAATATCCAAGCAAAATTAAGAAACAGTATCCAAATTTAATTTCTCAAAACCTAGGGACAGATGAAAAGCTAAAAGTTGGAATAGCACTTTTAAACAACACTACCTTTCCTGCTCCTTATAGTGCCTATCTCTGCACATTCCACTTCTCTATCCATGGTTCCAACATATTATTTGTTGGTTGGTTACTTTAACCCCTCTCTCGGTTGATGGTGAGCATTTCAATACAGTAAAACATTAACAATGGTAATGTCTTACAATGGTACACTGAATTGTCAGAACCCTTTTCCCTTGTTAAGATATACTCTATGATCTAATTCCAAAGGACTTGATGTAGTAGACGTATAACACCTCATTTCCCAGCTCTACTATGTCTCCTGATTTATGGCTTTTCCCTCCTTTCTATATATTTTCTTTTCGTTTAATCCTATACATTTCCACTGACTGTCTCCTATGTTGGGAATGTTCTTAGTTTCCCCACCTTTTTTGAACTCCTGTCTTCTGGAGGTTCCCTTCCAATTCGTCACTCACTCAGCTATCAAACAGTTCTCCCTAAAGCACGAGTCTGACTGATAACCTCAGTGAATTCTAATGGGTGCCTTTTGCCCATAGGATCAAATATAACACAAATATAAATATAATATTCTGATTTTTAAAGATCTTCATAACCTGGTCCTTTCCTATCTTTCAAGTCTCCTTACAATTATTCCCCCTCACATATTCTATTGTTCACTGACAATGAACTTGTTGTTTCTTATATAAAAACACTCCATCTCCTGATTCCTCAATTTTTACTTGCTCTTCCCCATGTCTAGAATTCTCTCTCTCCTTATTTTTGCTTCTTGAAATCTCAGTTAAACCTTACTTTCTTCAGAGAAGTCTTTCCCAATTCTCTGAAAACTAATGCCTTCACTCTGTTGATTATCTTCAATTTATCATGTCTATATCTTGTTTGCATATAGTTTGCATGATGTCTCCATCATTAGATTGTGAACTCTTTGAGAACAAATACTCAACTTTTGTTGTTGTTGTTTGTATTCCTAGCACTTAACACAGTGCCTGGCACATAGCAGGTACTTAATAAATGCTTATTAACTGTACTTACTATTGGTCTCTCTAGCTGCTAGTGCATTCTCTTCTGAGACAATTTTCTATATACTCTATACAGCCTGAGCACCTCATTGCTTCTTTGTCATTTCCCCCCCTCAGAATATGAGTTTTTGGATTGCAGGAACTTTCTTTGTATCTCTCTTGCTTAGTACAGTGCCTATCACATAGTAAGTACTTGGTAAAAGCTCAACACTTTTTATTTTTATTATTTACTTTACCTTTAAATAACATTTTAGATCTGATTTTTTTTCTTTTTTAATAAAATTATTCTAAATTAGGACCACTGGGTTAATTCTTTTTTTTTTCTTTTTGCTGAGGCAATTGGGGTTAAGTGACTTGCCCAGGGTCACACAGCTAGGTAATGTTAAGTGTCTGAGACCAGATTTGAACTCAGGTGCTCCTGAATTCAGGGCTGGTGCTCTATCCACTGCGCCACCTAGCTGCCCCACTGGGTTAATTCTTTTTAGAGTTTTAGTCCCATTTCTCTTGGCTGAACTTTGTTCTCAATTATGAGCCGGAAAAAGGCACAAGCACTACATTCTTTAAAGAATGGAGAAGAGAAAAATCTTCCTTCTTCCTCGGCTGTGATTCTTCAGATCATCAGTTGATTGCTTTATGGGATAATTTCTATCACTCTAAAAAATTAGGATTCAAGGAACATTAAAAGAAGTCCTCTCAGGGATGAAATATGTGCCTTTGCTATATTTTGAACTCATCCCATCCTAGGCTAGGTTTGCTGGCTATAACAATATACAGGAGGGAGTAGACAGTGCAGACCTGTACCATTTACAGGAAGTTGGATGTGTTGGGGGAAGGAGAAGGTGTGGGAGACAGTCTGTTTCCTTTGTGGCTTCTTGACAGACTGTTTTGCTACTGGAAAGGGGAGGGAAAATAGGCCTCATTTAATTTAAAACAGCACCAAGGCCATCTATTTCCAGACTTCAAGACGTTGCTTGCACATATATCCATTTAAAATTATTTTGACACATTTTGACTAATTTATTCATGAAAGGAATACTAGAAAAATTAGCTTAATTCTAAATGGAAACATCAGATGAAAATTCTTGAACAAAATATAGGAGGAAAGAAGAAAAATTTCAGCTAGAAACATGTTGAAGTTTATTTGTTTCTTTTTGTTTATTGTCCAGACCTGTGATTTCACAGATTTAATTTTAATTCCTGGTAAGAAAACTCATTATTTCCTCATGATTGCATGATTAGAACTCATTCTCAAATATTATATCCATGATAGACTGATCTACATAGACAATTTCAAAGAATAGGAAATTCAAAATTTATATATATGTGTGTGTGTGTGTGTGTGTAAAAATATATATTGCTTTAAAATATGCTTTTAAATATATTTTAAGATGGATTATCTTTTGTTGTAATGGGAATACAACATGTTTAAATATGTAACAGATTAGGGCTAGACTGGGAAGATAGTTATAGGAAATTTACAATATTTTAAATAAAAGAACTAAGGCCTACTTTTAAAAGAGAATCAAACTAAAATTTCTTATTATCCACCCCCCACTCCAGTCCAGCCCTAAACTGTTCCATGCATAAACATGTCCTATTCTCATTACAGTAAAAGAAAATAATCTCTTTTAAAGTAAATGTCAATATAAACAAAGCTAACTTCTCTTTATCTGATTCAAATTAGATCTCAAGATGAAAATAAAGAGTAAAATAATAGCTATATACAAAGTAAACAAAGACAGCAAAATACATGAAAGAAAATCAACAAGAATTTGAGGAAACTGATCTCCAATAATCTACCTATTAATAAAATATATTCTATTTATTAATACATGATATTGACAATTCATAATTCTATTTCCTATTTCAATGAAATGTTAATACTATAGTTTAGTTATCTACTTATCAGGGCCATAGATAAAGTGATCTGGATTGAATTTTGGTAGACACTTAGTGCTTGTTGACTAATTGATGTGTTCATAACATCAAGCCATTATTGCCATTTGGAATAACTAGATAGGGCATTGCTTCTGTTATGGGCAGTTGTCTATCATTCAACCTCCTGTTTACAAAAAGAATATCTATGGAGAAGCACAGAAAAGAATGAAAGAATATGCCCATATTTATCCTAGGCTCTATTCTAGTTTAATAGACTGCTCTTGGAACATAATAGAGTACATATATTCTCTATCCTTGAGAAAGCAGAAGAGGGATAAGAGAAGCCAGTCAGTGTCCTGTGCCTGAGAACTTTTCTCTTCAACTAAGACAATGATTCAGAAAGATGTTGTTATGGAAAGGGATGTAATTTTACCTACTGATTAAGATTAGGATTAATATGCACTTATGATAGCAGGTGTAGACCAGACAAATTGGGCTCAACAAATGGCAAGAATGAAAAACATTTAAAAACCATTATTTTAGTATGCTGTTCAAATAAAAAATTTGATTCTTTCATGTGTTATGTCTTTTTTTAAGTGCTGAATCTTATGTACACCCTTTAAAAACTAAATGTCAAAGGAATTTTAAAAACAAAAATTGTAAATAAAAATTTCATTGCCATATAAAGTAAAAACTTCTTTTCACACTTGTAGCAAAATGAAGTAAAGGGGGAAAGAAGAAAAGAATAGCAAAATTAGTGAGATTTAAAGGAACCATGGGGAAATGTTCTAGGAAATTTCAAGTCAAACTGAAATTTACCAAGATTTTATATTACACCGGTAAGGAAGCTAGAACTCTCCATTTCTACTATATAAAAACATTTCAATTATGTTTCCAATTGTAATTTTTTTCTCTAAAACAGTACAATCAATCATAAGTATTTTTAGAGCATCCTATGTAGGAAGGGAAGGAATTGTAGAAGATACAAAGCTATATAAAGTACTGTCCTTGCCCTGAGGGAGTTTACAACTTGGAGATCTAAATGACTGCTATTTTTATATTTAAACTATTTGTGACTAACATGTGTATCTACAAGGATGTATACAATATGTGATTAATTTATATAATAGTGTGTTGGATAATCTTCATGGTATGTAAATAACTTTAAGACATGTTGCCTCCTATTTTCAAGAATGCAAACATAACATAAAACATAACTTATTTCATTGATATTTTTTCCAAACTGCAATTGGATGTATATTTATGCGAAGAAATTTAGTATAATCAAAAAACAAAACAAAAACAAAAAACCCCAACAACTTTGTTTCTTGAGATAACTGGAAACAAAATGGTATTAAGAGTATGTCTCCAATCAAATAAAAATATAGCTCAAGGAAGTTCAATTTTAAATCACACAGAACTTTTGCAAATTTATTAGTGCTATGTAAAAATTAAGGATGTCTAAGAAAAAATCCTTGCTTTTGAGAAGCTTATGCTCAAAGAGAAATCATCCCAGTTGGAAATCAGTGCTTTTTCTTTCCCTTTGAACTCCTCTAGTACTTTAGAATTACCCATTTGGTACTTCAAAAATGATGAATGAATGGGATCAGTGAATGGATGTACTATATTATAGCTATTTGCATGCATTCTTCATTTCCAACTAGAGTGATCAGAAAAAGTTCTATGAAAAAAAGGTGGCCTTTAAGTTTAGCCTTGAAGTATTCTGAATGGTGTACAGAGAAGAGAAAGACATTCCAACTACAAGGATTAAGAAAGGAAAAGACAGCAAAGCACCAGGTATGTTTAGAAAATTTCAAGTAGTTTCATTTGATGAAAGCAGAATTAGCATGTAAAGTTAACCTGGGGTCCAAAGACATTTACAGGATCTATAGGTAGATTTCAGGGAATCTCTGAATTTTGAAGGAAAACAAAATTATGTCTTTACTTTCATTAATCTCTAAGTGAAAATTTGATTTTTTTTCCAATTATGAATATAGGTAACAACAATTATTCTGATAAAGGTACCACAGATTTCACCATACATACATTTTCATACATGAGGGGTCTATGACATAAGATTGAGAAGTTTTGATATAAAGAATTAGTATGAGGTAATCTAGAACGGTAATATGAGGACAGACAATGGAAGGCTTTCACCTAAATATTCACTAAACTAGGTAAAAGACTGTGAAAACTTCAAAGTGATATCTAAATGTCAACTGATATTACTGTGGTTGCAACTAAAATCTACTGTAAGAATCCTGAACTGGATGAATTCCTTAATACACATCAGGGTTTTTGTTTTTGGTTTTGTTTCTGTTCTATTTCTTTTGTTTTCTCAACAAATGGCTAACATTATGACATTTCTTTTGGAAAATGGAAGAAACACTAGATTTAGAAATCACAGGATCTATCTTATACCACTTTCTACCACTGTAACTTTGGGCATCATATAACTTTTCAAGGACTTTTTTTATACATAAAATAATAAAGACATGTAAAGCCCTTTCCAAATCTAAATCTATGATCCTTCAACTATAGCCACATATAAATACAATAACTCTGTGTGATATCTAGAGAAAAAAAATATTCTCTTTCCTACACAGGCTAACAGAGAGAGAAGTTATGTATAAGTTTTTGGGAAATTTGTGGTTATGGTTAGTAATTAGAATTCAGAAAATCATAAGATTAAATAAATATATGTGTGTATATATATGTATATACACACATATATACATGTGTATATATTGCAAATATGTATACAAATATGTATATTACAAATATTACAAATAATTTATCTATCTATTTAGTAGACATAAGTTACCAAAAGCTCAAATCTGCTTAGTTCTCCTTTCTTCTATCCTCTCATTCTCTCTTTCTCAACCCTCTACTAGTGAGTAAAACAGGGTCACAACCTTTTTACAGTTTTAAGTGCTACCCTGATCTGGAATCTTGGATGTAAATCAGGGAAAGTCATGGCTTTGCCTTTCTGGAAAGCTATTTATCTACATGGGGATTGTTGCTAAAAGGCCACATGTAATATCTAATATAAAGCATGATTACTCAAACATAACATATCAGAGGGGGTTCTTTTCAATAAATTTTGAATTCCTAGATTCTGTCATTTACTTTTCACAAATTTTCAAGGGAAAAATTCTTTAACATTGGCAAGAAACTATAAATCAGATTTGAGAAGTAGGGATTTTTCCCTCAGATGATCCACATATTTCCACTCTATCTCCTTTCCTTTCCCCTGAAGAACTGGATTCATTTTCATAGTTAAACTATTTATCATGTAATTTTAAAATTACATTTAAAATTTTGAACTTCTGTTTAGAACATGAAGTTTTAAATGTTTAAGTTGAAGCTATATGGTGATTAGCCACCTGCCTTGCAGTTTGTTATTTTAGCAGCTGGTCTAAACTGAAATAGAAAAAAAGGTTCACAAGCATCAAATTGAATGTCTTTAATTTATTCAATGAACATTTATTAAGCAACTACTGTGTGAAAGGCTCTGTCCTAGGCCTTGAAGAAGATATACTGGACTAATAAAGAAGTGTGGTAGGGGGAAAAAAAAGCTTAGAAATTAGAATAAAGTGGTTTAAGAGTTTAAAACTTTGTCAACAATCTTGTGCTTTACATGAAATGGGTGCATCTTGTCTGTACTCTGCATTTTAATTCACCTACAATTTTATAAGTATTCATTTTGCCAAATATGTAGAGAAGGCTCACAAGGAAGCTGTAATTAAGAAAAGGAAAATAATTCCTTTTTCCAAGAACTTGCTGGAAGTTCTATTTTTTGTGAAGCTAGGTATGCTGTTTTCTGAAACCAGCTGAAATTAAGATCAACAGAAAACAATTTTATGAAGTACTAAGGTGATATAAATATTCTCTAGGAAGAACAAAGAAACTAGTTGTCAATCATCCATTTTTAGCAGTTGCTGCATCTTAATGTGCTGTCCTTGGGGAAAAAAATGATCTTGTCAGACTATACAAGCAAAGAAAAAAACTATATATGAAACTTTATATAGACTTTTGACTTCTGAAATTACCTCTGTGAATAATACAGAATGGTATAAGGGCAAATGCAGAATTAATATTTATTTACTAGTCCTCAGATGCACTGAATCATTAAAAGTTATCCATTTCTCTGGCAGAGCAATGCTTAACACACTAATAGTTGGTGCTCAATAGTAGGTTGACTGAGGAGAAACAATATTAACATTCTCATGATGAAGCTAAATTCTAAAACTTCCAAGATTAAATAACCATATAAACTACACTGACATGTTCCTGATTCTACAACTATTTTAAATTTGCATTAAAAGAACAGTTATTATTCTGCATTATTAAGCAATTTTTTTTCTTGATAAAGTGTTTCTGCTATTGGGGTTTTTTCCAAGATCTCACACATCTATAGATGGTATTATTTTGGATTTTTTTTTTAATAAAGAGGAGCTTGGCATACCATTTGGATTATTATCATAACAAAATGTTTTGAAGAAAGTTTTATTTTAGCAGCACCAAAGGCATCTTAACACTACCCCAAAACTTTGGGAGGTTCATCAACCTCTAGAATATTTTTTCTCTCCAAATGCAGGCTGTTCAAGTGGTGCTTTCCTCCATCTGTTACTGTATCGTGTTCTGAATTATATTGTCATATTTAATGTAAAAGGGATCAGTCCCCATTTCATAGTTCAAATTCAACATGCTAGTGTGAATAGATGGCTGTTGTCTAACTGATTTTAGAACTTAGTATCATGAAGATTTGTATGTGTTTTAGTAGCAAGATTCTCTCTTTAAGACCAACTGAACCCTGAGATATATGAAGAAGGTAGTTATTTGACATGCAAATAAAAAAATCTTGTTAAAACTCAAAATATGTAGCCACTAAAGTGGAGATTTGAATTATTCAACACATTTATTTGATTGTTTTCTTTTCTTGTTTTAAAAATACATTCAGAATATTTGTTTCTTTTAATACTCCGATTCTTTCTGGGGACTTGTACATGACACTGACGCTTTATAATAAAGACCTTCATATCACACTACAAGCAACAATATATTTTGTAACATACTTAGCAATACTTTTTTCAAGAGGTCAATAGCAGCAATCAGCTTCATCTCAAAAACCTTATACCACCTACCCCTCAAATTTCACATCTTATAACTCTTTTCAATGTACGTGGTATATCATATCACATGTTACAGCTATTTCCACATCAGAAGTACTCAGCATTCTCCCCAAAACATTATCTCTGGGGCATGAAGCATATCCTTTTGGCTGTTTGAAAAGTGAATGATTAATACCTATGAGTCCTTTAGAATAAAGATTGTGTTTTGTAGAAGCCACACTCATCATTCACATGTTTTGCTTTCATGCCTACATTTTGCCTAATATGCCTGAAAGCTGTGCATGGAGCGAATGACTAAGACTGTCTATAACAACTGCCTGGACGCCTGTGGAAAAGAAGTAGTAGAAGGAAATGTGTACTATAGCATTTAATAGGATTAGGGAGTACCTGGAGAGGTACAGTTGGTGCTCCGTTTTGCCCAGCAGCTCTGTCAGTTTTATGCACTCATCTTTGGCTCTTGCTCCATCCTGCTGTGCTTGTTCAATACGCTGCTTGCTTTCATTCAGTTGTAATTTCAGTTTCTCTATTTCCTTGGGAAGAAAAAAAAAATCATCCGTATAAAATCAGTGCAGTTACATTTTAAATTGCTTTTATTTACAGCACAAATATAATAAATGATCAGAAAATTTAAGCAATCTTCCTTGTTTACAACAAAGGGAAAAGACTTTTCCAAAATGCAGATTAGTGAGATATTTTTAGATTGTCAAATAAAGATGCATTTTAAAAAATGAAATGATGAAGTGGGAAACAATTTACTATTTCATTCCTAGATCTCTGCTTTTAATAATATTTTACCTCCCCAAATATCAGTATTTTATTTTGCATCTGTATATTGTATAATTAGCTAGTTCATAAATAGGAATTATACATAATTATTTGTTCCTTAGTATTTATATTTTGAATGCCATATGAAAGAGGCAAAATATTTTAAGATGTCTCCTACAGCAATATAGAATATTAAAATGGAACTGAGAGTATTAATATTAAAAGTATTTCACCAACTTGAATTTGGACAAAACATTGGACACAAGTTCTTTTAAACCTCAAACAGATATAGAGATTGCTGAACTTAAGTCTTGAAAGAAAATGAAAGGGCATTTTAGCTGTTCTGATAGAAAAACTAACCATATTTATCACATGCATAATCAGCACATTCTAATACTTATTTTCAGAAAGTTACAACCAATTGTCATTTAAATGTCTCCAAACAAATACTAAGAATAATAAAATTTGAACATACAGATATCTTATTGTTTAAATTTTTTTCACAAAATCTGACAAGCATAAATAAAAGACAAAAATCTTTAATATAGTATTATTAAATCAATAAAACTGCAAGAGATAAATATTTTTTTTTAAAAAAAAGCAATATTTTCTAATCAGGCAAAGAGCAAAGGGCAATTTAAACACAGAAATACAAGATCCCATTTGGAGAAAAAAAAGTCAGAATTAATTATAAGATCTCAAAATTGTACTGTTAAGTGCCTTTTCAAAACCTCTTTATTCCTTTATTGAACCTTTAAATTTCAAAATAATTTATAACTATTATATTAAGACCATTATTCAAAGATAAGCTATGCCTATGACAATTAAGTATATATATTTTACTTTACAATTTATTCTTCCTTTTAAAATAAAGATCCAGTTTCTCCTTAGCAAAACCACAGAATATTTAGAGGAGTATCAAATAGACTTTGCACATATATACTGGAATATTTAAAGGAACAGTGCATATATGTTCCTTGCATTAATAATAGAAGCAGCATAGAACAGCAGGAAAAAGAGCTGGCTTTGAAATTAGAAGACCTGGATTCTAGTCTCCATTTTTCCACTTACTAGCTATATCACAGTAGAAAAGTTGCTTAAAAGTTGCTTTCTCTAAGCTTCAGTAAATAGGAATTATAATACCACAATATATAACTCACAGAATTTGCAAGGAGTTTTGTAAATTATCAAATTCCATATAAATGTGAGCTACTAACAGTTTACCCTGCTCCCTACCTCACTCCACTATGTGAGCTAATTTTTTTGCCCTTCATTTTCAATATTAGTTACAGATCAAAAAAGAAATTATATTGCTTTAATTGATTAAACTACATAAAAATTATTTAATTAATAAATATTTAATAAATAAAATTATTGTATTAGAATAATATAATAGCTTTAAACTTTATAAAATATTCATTCACAAACACTAAGATTGCCTCTCTATAAAAAAACATTGTACTAAAAGCTATGAGGAATTTTTTTTTAATTGGGCAGTTAGGTGATACTCCTAGCTAAACAGAATACTGGCTCTGGAGTCAGGAGGAGCTGAGTTCAAATGCAGCCTGAGAAACTTACTACCTGTGTGCCCTAGTCAAGTCATTTAACTGGATTGTCTCCAACACAAAACAAAACAAAAAAAACACATTCTAACGTTTATAAAGTAAACAAAAAGAACAGACCTAGACATATTAAAAGATAATAAATAATACAAGCTACAATTTAAAAACTAAATGAATAGCATAGATAAAAAGTTCTATATACTTAAAGAGATTATCTGCAGTAATTAATGAATATCATAGTACAAGATGTATTGCTCAAAAGGCAATTAAGACTTATAGATCATAGGGATACTATAGACGTGGCAGAGCTCCTGCTCAGCAAGACCATTAATGGAATATTTTATAGCATTATTGGGACAAGGACAAGGAATGTGGACAGTTTGGTGGATTTAGAAATGACTGAATGATTGGAATTAAAGAACAATAATTAAAGGAAGTGGGCCAGCACAGGCTGAATTTTTGATGATTGATTTGATGAACTGATGACTGAATTTTAATACAATTAATTTCTTTTTGTATCCTATTAGGTATTTTATTCATTTTCAAGCACTATTTTGACAACAGAGCCATAGGTTTCACCAGATTACAAAGGTCCATGACATATCTGCAAATAAAAAAAATTTAAGAAACTTTGACATAGCATGCCTGTAATGTTCTCTCCCTCCTCACCTCAGGAATATGGAATCTCTTACTTCTTTTAACACACAGCTCACCATGATTTTCTATCTGAAGCCTTTTCTGAATCCCTCCAAGGGCAAATGTCTTTCTTTCTCTTAAGCTATCTTGTATTCATTTAATATTTATTCTCTCTATATATACATATATATATATATACACCAATACATGAATATATGACTTTCTTTGATTTTTATGTGTAAAGTCCTTGAGAGCATGGACTGCTTCATTTCTGCCTGAAGTCCCAGTGTCTGGCAAAAACTAGGCAGGAATGAAGGAACGAATGAAACCTTGTTGACTGATTGACTGAATTGGAGTAGTCCTCCAATGCTTTGTCTTTGACATTATTCTCTTCAACATTTTTGATCAATTACTTAGATGAAGGAAGAGAAGGCATATTGTGAAATTTGTAGATAACAAAAACCTAGGAAGGAAAGCTAAATTGGATGTTGGATGAAGGAATTGAGACCAAAAAAATTTCAACAGTCTGGAATGATGGGTTATATCTAAGAAGTGCTGTTTAATGAAGATAAATGTAAAGTTCTGCATTTGGACTGGAAAAAAATTAATTGTATAGAGATACAAGATAGGGAAAATGCAGTTAAATAACAATTAATGTAGAAAGGACAGGGAGTTTGGGTGAATATAAATACAATACAGATCAAAAGTATGACTTAGCAGCCAAAAGTAGTTCATTCATCTTCGATTGCATTAAGAGAGACGTTATGTTCTAGGGGCAAAAAGGGAGATAACAGTAATACCAATCCCTCCCTGATCAGACCACATCTGGAATATTATTTTCATTTTTAGTTGCCAAGTTTTAGTTGATATTGGCAAGACAGTGTTCATTTAACAAAAAAAAGTTCATAAAAAGCAGAATGATGAAGGGACTTAAAATTATATCATATGAGTGGTTAAAGGATATGGGGAATGTTTAACTTTCAGAAAAGAAGATATAAGGTGACATGATAACTGTCTCCAAATATATGAAAGACTGCTATGACCGAAATGGACTACAGTTGCTATGCTGAACTAGAGAGAGCAAAATGAGGAATAACAAATAAAAATAAAGAGGATAATGAATGGGACCCTGAAGTATGTGGAAAATATTCTTAATAATTAGTTTTCTAAAATGGATTATTTTATGATATTAGTATTATTTTAGAGAAGTTAAACTTAATTCATTTCACATTTGTGGGGATTTGTATTATCCGGATGACTATTTGTTAGAGATGTTATAGAAAGAATTCCTTTCTAACCAATAACCTGCCAGTGAAACTTGGGACTATGCCTTGAAGAAATGGATGGAATTCAGGAACTACATAAGAGGAAAGAGGTCGTTCCAAATGGAAGGACCCAAATAAGCAAAGGCAGCAATTGAGACAAAAATGCAAAAAAAAAAAAAAATGTTAGGCCATATGTGATAGGCCAATCTCATTGGACTACAGAGTTTATAAAGAACAATTAAAGAGAAAGGTTGAATTATTGAAATGAGTAAAATATTTTAGGAGTTAATAGACAGATCAGTTTGGCTACTATTAAGGGGCTCTAGATAAGAAGAGCAGCAGAGAAAATTAGAAAATTATGCTGGAGACTCTATGGTGAAGGGCCTGAAATGCCAAGTTAAGTAATCTCATAGGATACATGGAACTGTTTAAGCTTTTTGGGTAGGAGAATGACATAAAGAAATAATATCCATCTTAGTATATTAGGAAGATTAATCTGTAAATGTGTAGTATAGTATAAAGAGACTTGTAGTGGTACAGATATGAAGAGATGAGGGTCTACTATTAGAATGGAAAAGAAGGGAGAGATGTCAAAGCCAGTATAAAATAAAAATAGAATAAAGTGACTAATTAAAAAAAGAATAACTAACAGGAAAGTATTAGCAATAATGCCAAAGTTTTAAAGTCATTTGAGTTAGGGAAATGAACATAAATAGGAATGTTCTAATCTATTAATTTTTCTGAAAAAGCCCATTAAACTTCTATTCTTTATAATCTTGGACCACCAATGACTACTCTCTAAACCCCATGACTGGCAGGTTTGGTGCCTGCCCATAAGAAGAATCCATAGGTTACTAAATACTGATAATTCAAATTGAACTATTTATATAACATTGAACATATAATTTAAATTGAATCATATACAGATCATATATAACTCAACTTGGTAAACTTTACCCAGTTTAGATTTCTCAACTCAATTCCATAAATATTTATTAATTATCTACCCAGTATGATAGAAGCCAGAAACACAAGTACTTACATTCTCTAGGTTCCCTACCCTCCCATGTCAGAAACTCTGACTTGGTCCCTTTTTTGCTCCTCCTATAGGAAAATTTTCAAGTCATCTCCTGAAAGAATGCCTTTAATTGACCACCTGATACCCTCTGAACTATCCTGTGATGGAAAGGCTCCATTCACCTTGGTCCATCATAATAATAATTACAGTTTATATTAATTATTAGTATTCTAACACAATAAATTGTGACTTTATTCTTTAGAACTTTGGAAATAAAATAACCATAACTTCACAGTTTATATTTAATAATCCAATTGCATTTTTTCACCCAATATAGATCAACAAATTTCTTGGCCTTATGTGAAAAGGATCAATATTTTTATCTGCATTTACTTAATAAAGGAATGAAGTGATAATCATAGAAAGTGATTTGCCTAAGGATACTTTCATGGGTTAAAAGATGAAAACTGATTCAATTTAGTAGAAGTACTTCTCTAAAATAATACTAATAATAGATAACATTTACACAGTATTTCAAGATTTGCAAAGTGCTTCACATGTTATTTCATGTTAGCATCATTTCTTAAAGTGCTGAATAAAAGTATACCATGAAATTTCAAATGACAAAACCTACAGATATTCAATGATCAAGAATTTAGAAGACAGATTATAGTCAACTCCTTAATATCCATATCAGCAACAGGGATCATTGGCACAGATAATCAAAATCAGCAAATAATCTGACCAGCTGGATCAGGGCTCTAGATCCACTTTTTCAGTGAGGGAAACTTGCCATGGCACCAACCCAGATGGGTGGAAGGAACTCTGTTGCCAGAAATGCCAAGCTCCCATTGGCAAGATAACCTTCTGCATCGCCCAATTGGGTCAGGACCTCATCCCTATTCCACTTGGTGCCCTAGGGATAAGAGATGTGGTCCTTATATAGGATGTATGCTGAATGTGGCACACAACATACTGTATACTGTGCACAATTCATCTACAACATAAGAGATTGGAATGGCCTTCTTTGGGAAAAACCTAATAGGGAAAAAATCCAGATTAAAAAAAAAGATTTAGGGAAGCAATATTCCTTTTTATACTTAACACAATATTGATCTTAAATTCCTAGTGAATTTAAAGCATTATGGGATTTCCATGAATTCTACTTATAGACAAGTTTTTAAGAATAGAACAATATGTAAAGCATAAGTCTATCCCACTAACAAGAACCAGATATATTTCTAGAATCCTCAACAAACATATCTTTGGAATCATCACTGAACCTTTGGAGTCAAAATTTCTACATTGAATTCACCTGCTTTCTTGACTAGGACAAAAATATTAGAAAGGAATGAATGTCTGAAGACACAGTTCTTAGACTGAACATGCCTTAATAACATATAGAATGATTTTTGACTAAAAAAGAAGAAAGTAATATTTGGGAACCTTTACAATCTGATAGTTTTCTTATTTATCCTATGTACTAAACTTCCTATAACTCTTTAAAAAGTTCTCTTATGGCCTCTGAGAAATCTTACAGCATCTCAAATCTATTTTTTGCAAAGAGGAGAAAAAAGGCGTGGGGCAAAAAGAGAGAATAGAAAAGAATAGGAAATAAATAACTAAATAAAAAAAAATTACAACTTCAAGGGAGAAGCCCTGGAAGGGGAAGCAAAAAAATATCCATAATTCTTAGGGCACTATGAAGGATGAAGTAACAAATTTTGAAGATACTACTAATGTAAATTTATTTCACATGAACCCTTCCTTGAAGGAATCTCTAGAACTATCTGAAGATCTATATGATACATGATGATGAAAAATAAAACATAATAATTTAACACCTGAGAAAAATTTTTAGAAATTTCATTTTACTTAGAAGTATTGATAAGATCAAACTAATAAATTTAGTTTTCACCAAATGACATTACTAAATTCTTAATATATAGGTTGTTTTCACCCAAACAATGACAAAATTTTGCTTTTTGTCTTGCCAAAGCAAAATTAATTCAAAGATAAGTTCTTTGTGATCATTTATATGATACCCTAAGAGAACATTAATAACTATAAACTAAATACTTGATAAATATCTCAAAAACCCCTCTACATAATCACCTGTCCCTTTCTCTATTTGCTTCAATCTCCAAGAAAAAGCTCATCCTTCTATTTTCTATGGTCTCTGTCTCTATTTATGCCTTCAATCCCATTGCCTCTTAAAGCATTTACACTTCATCCTTCTCCTTTTCTATCTCTACCTCTCTTTGACTGCAAAGGGAGTCTCTTTGGCTGCTGCTTTTCATCTTGGCTGTCCCCATCACATCCTTATTGGACATTCTACTATTAAATTATCTAATTATTATCTAATATTTGCAAAATCATTTCTAATATCCTTTTGTAGAAAATTGTAGTCATTTACATATATAGTTCCTTTGCTAAAATGATTCTTTTTTTCTTTATTCTTTATTATTTCTTTATTTGCAAAACATTAAAATGATTAAGGGCAAAAAACATCCTTTTATTTATTATTGCATACATAATGACATCTAAAACAATACCTCAAATTCATAAATTTCCCCATTTTAATATTGGTTACATACCTAGAGTATTCATAACACCATACTAGACATATTAAAAAATACAGAAATAGCAAGAGATGTTTTTTGCTCTTAAGTATGTCTAGGTCTACCTTTTGACATGGGGAAAAGGCTTAAAATGCAGATGTGTTAAACAAAAGATAATGACTTTTAGTTAAAATCAGGAAAACAAATGACTACATATCCTAACTCAATTAAATAACAAATATTTATCAAATGTCTATACTAGGTATAAAGTACTGGGTTAGATGTTGAAATGTATCAGACAAAATCTCTACCTAAAAGTTGCCCCTTGGATAGTTACAATTTTGAGGAAATATTCCTAGGAAAATACCTTAGGAATAGTTGGGTGAAGAGTTGCTTAATACAGCCTTGAAAGATTTATTTTCTTGTCCTCCAATATCAAATACCTCATCCCTCACAATTTCTTGGAATTCTTCCAGCAACTAAGCTTTCAATTTCATATTATTGGAACCTAAAATGAAAGAAAAATTTTCCCAGGCAGAAAAAGGGTACTTCCCTTTTCATCTCCATCTTTTAACAGGCATGATTTAACTTCTTTTCCTATTACACCCTTCCAAAGACAAATACATGAACACACAACACATACATAGACAACTGTCCAGTAGTTAGAGCACTTAAATCTCACATTACAGTTTCTCTACAGGTTTTCTAAAGGTATGTGCATCTTTACATATAAAGCACAATAGATAGAAAAGACCAAATCTCCTACAAAGAGGCCCTGATGGGCTTTAATTTAGTTCTTATAGTATTTGTTAGATTCCCTAAACATTAAAAATGAAAGCCATTTCTTAGTAAAAGCAAGAAAAAAAACACTATGTCCACTTTTGCTTTTAAGTAATTCAATTTTAGATCTTAGGCTTAAGATTTGATAATAAAAATAAAAGTTTCAGAAAGCATTTTAAATATACTTTGCAGACATACACAATGACACTAATTAACAGAAGATTAATAAAATCTTTAGGCAGCCAGGTGGCACAGTGGATAAAGTATTGGTTTTGAATCAGAAAAAAATATATTACAGTTTGATCTCAAAACATTTACTACCTTGTGTGACCCTCGGCAAGTAACAACCCTGTTTGCCTCAGTTTCCTCATGTATAAAATAAGCAGGAGAAGGAAATGGCAAACCAGTCCAGTATCTTTATCAAGAAAACCCCAAATGAAGAGTCAGGCATGACTAAAACAATCAAATAACAACAACAAATAAATGCTTATTGAGTTGAATTGAGAACTTAGACATATATACAATATCAATATTCAGATCATAACATCTTAACAGCTGAAAGAAACCATGAGTCATCTAGACCAATTTTCCACCAGAAATCTCCTCAACAGCATCATTCTTGGAGGAGTTGTGAATTGGTATAACCATTCTGAAAAACAAGTTAAAGAGGCTTAACTAAAAATGTACCCTTTGGTGCAGCAATATCACTAAGCAAGCTTAAACTTTAAAGACAGAGCAGGAAGTTCAATATGTACAAAAGATTTATAGCACCACTTCTAGAAGTAAAGAACAAGAAAGAAAGTAGATTCTCATTAACTAGTAAATAATTTTAAAAAGTGGAACATTGAGTCGATGACTTCAAAAGTCCCTTTCAACCCTAAAAATGCTTAGTTTGAATATAATTATTTCATGTAATTACAAACTGCTTTCCAGAACCATAAGAACAATTTCTAGTTCTGACCAAAAAAGAATTAAAATACTCATATCCTATCATGGACATTGTTGAAGATATTTCTGTTTCAGATAGGAGACTGGATTTGATGGCTTCTAAGGAACTTTCCAATTCTTAAGACAGTGATTTGTATATTGGGTTCTAAGAAACGATGAATATGAAGAGTTTGGATAAACTTGAGAAGGCCTTTCTGAATGGATTTAGGGTGAAACAGGAGAACCAAGACAATAATTCACACAATGACCATTATAATGTAAAGGAAAACAAGACAAAGACTTTTGAATTTTGGTAAATCCAGCATCTAATCATGACTTCAGAGGACTGATGGATAAGTATATTCTTTCTAACTCTTTACAGAGTTGATAGTCAACAAGCACAGAAACAAATATATATTCTCAGACATTACCAATCTATATCATCTGTTTTGGCCTTCTACACTTATTTGTTACAAGGAAGGAATTCTGCTGGAGTGAGGGAAAGGAAATCCCTAGAAAATGATGATAATGTAAAAACAAAAGAAAGAAAAAAGATGACAATATTTTCAAAATATTTTGAAGGGAAAACCATATCCCTAAGAGTATTTATTGAGTCTATTTCAATAATTTCATTCATAGAGGATTCACTACTTCAAAAGATCATCCATTTTACTGATGCATACTTTTAAGCAGAAAATTCTGGGCCCAAATCTTTCTCCACCCCAAGTAACTTTAATACATGTTTGGTCCATAAAATCCAAACCAATTTAACATTTAGTAAGTACCTTCCGTGTATGAGGTACTAGGCTAATTGCTAGAGATACAAAGATAAGAAGAAAAAAGAAAAAACACAAACTGCATTTAAGTCTACATACATTTATTAGGGAAGGAAGGGAGGAAGCATGGATACAACAAGAATAGAAATAAGTAAAATAGTCAATTTGAGACCCACACCTAACACTACATACCAAGGTAAGATCTAAATGGGTTCATGATTTAGACGCAAAAAGTGATATTATAAGCAAATTAGAGGAACATAGGATAGTTTACCTCTCAGACCTGTGGAGATAGAATAAATTTATGTCCAAAGAAGAACTGGAACTCTTAATTGAACACCAGATAGATAATTTTGATTATATTAAGTTAAAAAGTTTTTGTAGGAACAAAACTAATGCAGACACGATTAGAAGGGAAGCAATAAATTGGGAAATGATCTTTACATTTAAGGGTTCTGATAAAGGCCTCATTTCTAAAATATAGAGAATTGACTCAAATTTATAAGAATTCAAGCCACTCTCCAATTGATAAATGGTCAAAGGATATGAACAGACAATTTTCAGATGATGAAATTAAAAGTATTTCTAGTCATATGAAAAGGTGCTCCAAATCACTATTGATCAGAGAAATGAAAATTAAGACAATGCTGAGATACCACTACACACTTGTCACATTGGCTAAGATGACAAGAAAAGATAATGATGAATGTTGGAGGGGATGTGGGAAAACTGGGACACTGATACATGAAATGTGAATGGATCCAACCATTCTGGAGAGCCATTTGGAACTATGCTCAAAAAGTGATCAAACTGTGCATACCCTTTGACCCAGCAGTGTTTCTATTGGGCTTATATCCCAAAGAGATCTTAAAGGAAGGAAGGGGACCCATATGTGCAAGAATGTTTGTGGCAGCCCTTTTTATAGTGGCAAGAAACTGGAAACTGAATTGATGCCCATCAATTGGAGAATGGCTGAATAAATTATGGTATATGAATGTTATGGAATATTATTGTTCTGTAAGAAACAACCAGCAGGATGATTTCAGAGAGGCCTGGAGAGACTTGCATGAACTGATGCTGAGCGAAATGAGCAGAACCAGGAGATCATTATACATGGCAACAAGATTATATGATGATCAATTCTGATGGACATGGCTCACTTCAACAATGAAATGTTTCAAACCAGTTCCAATTGTTCAGTGATGAAGAAAGCCATATACCCCCCGAGAGAGGGATCTGACTATAACATAACATTTTCATGCTCTCTATTGATGTTTGCTTGGATTATGTTTCCTTTCTCAGATTTTTTTTGTAGATGCGATTTTCTTGTACAGCAAAATAACTGTATAAATATGTATACGTATATTCAATTTGTTAAGTATTTTAACATAATTAACATGTATTAGACTTCCTGCCATCTAGGGAAGGGGGTGGGGGTAGAGGAGGAAAATTTGTAACAGAAAGCTTTGCAAGGGTCAATGTTGAAAAATTACCCATACATATGTTTTGCAAATAAAAAACTTTAATAAATAAATAAAT
The DNA here is from genome assembly GCA_023553655.1 of Myrmecobius fasciatus. Taxonomy (NCBI): domain Eukaryota; kingdom Metazoa; phylum Chordata; class Mammalia; order Dasyuromorphia; family Myrmecobiidae; genus Myrmecobius; species Myrmecobius fasciatus. Next base: position 110,989 of record JAJPUD010006028.1, on the reverse strand, counting down.
AAGTCAATTTAAGAAAGGAAAGAGTACTGACAATTGAGATCAGAAAATACAATTCCTAACTAAACTGACCTTTGAAAAAATTATAGGGATTTTAAGGAGTTTCTGTCAACAGAGAATACATTCTAAACATTGTAAAGGCATGATGTGAAATAAAAGGCTGAGTTCAAGAAATAGTAAGATAGTTTTGTAAAGTGTATCAAGGGAAGTAACATAAAGTTAATATAAAAAAGTAAGAAGAAACAAGATTATGGAAGGCTTTGAATAACAGAATGAGGAATTTGTATTTTATCCTAGAAGCAATAGGAGCAACTAAAGATTCTTGAGCTGGCAAGTGACAAGTCAGATGTGCCTCAAGAATATTAACTTAGAAATTGTATAAAAGGACTGGATTATTGAATCAGTGGGGGCAGCAATAAATACCAGAGTTCTCAGTCCATAAAGAGTAAGGGATTCAGATAATTGGTCAGAAGGAAATTACATGGATCTCTTTTTGCTGGCACTGGGTAAGGTATTCTGTTACATTGCTCATTCATGGATCCAGGTTACAGTCCTGGGTGACAGTCCCAGGATAAGGAGGAACAACAGCACACCAGAGATTATGGCCACAGGGCAATGAGGACACTGGTCATGGGTCCAAGCTGGAAAAGAGAATTTGTGGTTTGTGACAGACCACAGCATAGGCCAGAAGAATAGTAAACATACCTCTTCTTAGATCCCAACACCTTGGAAGAACTGAAAACTTACAAATCCCTAGAACTAGCTCTGAAAATAAGAACAAGAAAGGCCTGAAACTTGGGACACTGTTGCCTTCTCCCCAAGAGTAAAGCCCAACTTTAACAACAAGGTAAAAATCAAGAAATAACAATGGAATAAAAATAAAAACAAAACCAAAAACCATCATTGTAGAAAGTTACTATAGTGACAGGGAAGATCAGAGCACAAATGCAGAATAATACAAAAAAGTTAAAGCTACTATATCCAAAGGTTCAAAGAAAAATGTAAATTTGTCTCAGGTACAAAAAACTTTTGTGGAAGAATTCCAAAAGAACTTTAAAAATCAGTTAAGAGAGGTAGAGGGAAAATTGGGAAAATAATATAATAATGAAAAATAATGAAATAATGAAAAAATAGTCAACATCTTGATGATAGATGTACATCTCTATCCTCTTTACTGCATTTTATATATTTAGTTATCAATAAACATTTCTACTTCCTTCAATTATTGCTTTTACAATAAAGTTTCCACTCTTTAACATTTCTCTTGCCTGCTTCTAGATACAAGATCATGTCATTGATCTACCAGATAAAGTCTGGCTCTAAAATTGAATACAATATTCCATGTATTCTGACATGTATTTATACAATGAAACAATCAATTACTTCCACTATTCTGGAAACCATGTCATTAATATGGGCTATTTGCATTTAACTTGTCTGGAAACACTTCATATTGTATATTCATACTGAGTTTGTAGTCAACCAAAATTTCCATGTTAAAAGTTTTGTGTTAAAAGTGTGGGCAAATTAGGTTTCCTTTATTTTATTATTTTTGTATTTTAAGCTAAATTTTAAGCTAAATTGTAAATTTAAGCTAATACATTTAAGTCTAATTTTTACATTTATCTTTGTTAAATTTCATCTTCGCAGTTTCACTCTTTTAATCTTTAAAATTGTTTTTGAATCTTGATTCCATCATCCAAAAATATTAGCTATTCCTCCTAGCATTATGTCATCTGCAAAACAAATAATAATGTATTTAAAATCTTAGTCCAAGTCTTAACAAAATACAGCCAAACAGTACTGAAGAATCTTATTATAGTTATTTCAATCAATTATATTATTTGGGTATCACTTCCTCATTATACAACAATATAGTCTTCCTTTTCAATCACAGATTTAAAACTGAAAGGGATATCTCAGAGATTAACAAAACCCCTTCAATTTTTACATGAGGAAAACTGATGCTCTGAGACATTAAATGACTTCCATGGCAACATAGTTAGTAAACATTAGAGGATGAATTTGAATTGACTCTTTCTGACTCCAAGTTCAACATTCTACCCACTTTGGTCCAGTGTGTACTTGCCAAATGCCTCAGGACAATCAAGCTGGTAGAAATATTGCATATAGCATTCCCTTGATCTTCTATTACAGCAATACTATAACTTGTAACATGCACATATATGATGTCCTTTTGCCTTTTTGCATATAGATATAATGTTATTTGTAGAGTAAGTATCTGTGTAAGTGAACATAAGGGCAGCAAGGTAGCTCAATACATAGAGTACTGGGTCTGGAATCAGGAAAACTTAAGCCTAAGACACTTGCTGTGTGATCCTAGGCAAGTCATTTTAGCATGTTTGCCTCATTTTCCAAATCTGGAAAATGATCTGGAAAAGGAAATAATGAAACCATTAAAGTACTTTTGCCAAGAAAACCCCAAATGGGGTCATGAAAAGTAGGACATGACTGAAAAACAACCAAACCACAATAATTTGAACATAACCACAAATAGATTTTGAGCAACAAGTGCACATTGTATATAAGTGTTGTCCTTTGACTTGTAGTCACAGCTAATATTTGTGAAGATGACTAATTTAGTGATTCACTAAAATTTTACCCCAATGTCTATTTCATTGTCTCAACGCTGTTCAAAAAGCTATGCCAGTGGAATCCAAACTCTGACAGGTCCTATTAAGCTGAAAAGACCTAAGTCTAGAGCATAGGCTCAGTGACAGATTCTGTTTTTCCAACACCAGGCTAGCTAATTTTGGAGAGATTCAGCACTAGGAGGCTCAACACCAGTTGAATTATTTTGAATTCAAAAATTAATGTAAACTTTCTACTAATGTGGAAGTGTTAAGATATGCTAAGTACTGAAATAAGAAGAGTTTGATAAAAAGTCATTTGGCCTTTTTTCCTCTTCAAAAGAAATTTAGATCAATTATGGCAATTATCAACCCAAAATAAGAAATAATATTCTATTTGAAAAATAAAGAGATGATCATTGGGAATTCCAAGTCTTTTTAACTGATAAGGCTTTTAAGAGAAATTGTTTATAAGTCGTAATGAAAAGAGAAAAGATGGCCTTGTATCAAAAGTAGAATGGAAAGGGCATACGGTCTGAGTTGCCGCTACATGTACTTATGATCTGTATTAGTTTACAAATTAAAACATTTGCTTTTACAGGACTTTTAATTTTAAAAATCAGATAGACTTGACTCAAAATGTTAATGACTTTTAAAAGTAATGATCTCATTATTGCAGTGATATTCAAAAGAAAAAGAAAATACAATGACATTCCTCTGAAGTCTACATGAAAGAGAAACAAATAGAACTTTTCTGAAGGGGCACAAATACCAAGAAATTGTTTCATGTCTGCTTTTCTCATTAAAGGGAATAATCTAGTTAAAGCAGAAGTAAAAATATTCTTTTTTTTAATTTTTTTTATTTTATTTGCATAACATATGCGTGGGTAATTCTTCAACAATAACCCTTACATAGCTTTCTGTTACAAATTTTTTCCCCCCAACTCCCCACCCCTCCCCTAGATGGCAGGATATCCACTACATGTTAATTATGTTAAAATATTGGCAAATCGAATATATGTATACATATTTCCAAACTTATCAATGTTGTGCAAGAAAAATCTTATCTACACAAACGATATATCAGATAAAGGAAACACAATGTAAGCAAACATCAATCAAGGAGTATGAGAATGTTATGTTGTGGTCCACATTTCACATCCCTCTCTCTGGGTGTATATGGCTTTCTTCAGTGAACAATTGGAGGTGGTTTGAAACATTTCATTGTTGAAGAGAGCCATGTCCATCAGAATTGATCGTCATATAGTACTGTTGTTGCCGAAGTAAAAATATTCTTAAGGGAAATATGTTCTATAAATGTTTCTTCAGCACCAACTTATAGGAAAATTGGTTACATCATGCTAAGATGTAGTAAATAAGGGTAGTGCTATTTTTAGTGGTCAGTTTTCATCTGGCATCTTGGTAAAGGCAAAAGAATGTTGGATTTGAGTCAGGAAGAGACCGGGGTTTTATATCCTGCTGCTGATATTTACTAACAGTGTGACCAAAGGCAAATCCCTTTATCTTACTATTTCCTCATTATAAAATGGTGGTCATAGATTCAGAAATAATCTAGTCCAGCTCCCTCATTTGAGAGATGAGGCAAAACAAGCCCAGAAAAATTATGTGACTAGTAATACCCATAGTACTTAAACCACAGGTTTGTTTTGTATAAACACACATACATACAATATACACACAGTAATACCTGTAGTAATTAAATCACAGATTTGTTTTGTATAAACACATATATATAAAACATATATATACTAATACCTGTAGTATTTAAATCACAGGATTGTTTTATATGCATACATATACACATAATATTTTGCAAACATTAAAACGTTTTATAAATTTAGGCCTCTAATAATACCAAAATTAAATAAGATTGGAAAGAGGAGGAACAATGAAAGAATCCTTTTGGTAACATACTTTTTTCAAAAGACTTACATTCTCTCTGGAAGAGGATAAATAGAAATACAAGTAGTGTTAAATGGAAATAACAATAGCACTCACCTCTCAGAATTATTGTGAGGATCAAATGAGAAAAAAGTTTTAAAACATTTTACAAACTGGAAAGTTTTCTATAAATGCTGGTGGTAATATTACTATTATTTCTCTATCTGTGTTCTGTGAGACTACTGAAAGAAAAGCAAGTTTTAGAGAAAACTTCTTCTAATGGAAGGAATACTAAATGACTAGGTCATAGAACCATGGACCTGGAGTTGGGAAGATTCAAGAAGAAATCTAACTCCAGACACTTACTAGATATGTGATTCTGAGCACATAAAGGGTTAAATAACTACTTAACCTCTTCTTAGTTTCCTCAGGTGTAAAAACAGGATAATAACTGCACCTAACTTCAAGGGTTTTTGTGAGATTCAAATGAGATTATATTTCTTTAGACTTTTAAGCACCTTAAAGATAAGAGCTGGGACTAGATAAATGGGAAGAGGAAGAGAAGAGAATATTTATAGGCTTACTTTGTGCCTGGCACCAAGGAAAATGTTATATAAATATTATATCACCTGAACTCACAACAATCTTGGAGGAAAAGGGAAGAGATGCTATTATTATCCCTATTTTATAGCTGAAAAAATTGAGTCAAAGAGTAAAGTGACTTGCCCACAGTCATTCATACAGCTAGTGTTTGAGGTTGCATTTGAATTCAGATCTTCCTGACTCCAGATCCAAAACTCTATTAGCTGCACCACTCAGCTGCCTCAAAGCAATGAAAACTTTTAAAGAATAAAAGGAATTCGATTAGAAAAAAAAAAAATCGGAAAAAGGGGACCCAAAGGAAAAATTTTCAGATTCACATAAGGCATAAGAAAACAATTCTATAATTTATTATTGCCTCTAACTAAACATTCTATCCAAATTCTCAAAGCTCAAATTAATAAATATTTTAATGCACCTCAACAACTCTTAAAACAGAAACATTCCTCACTATAAATCCATGCCAAAAAAAGCAAACTAAACAATTCATTTCTTTGGCATGATATTTTTTCTCTCAACTGAGCATTTACTGGGATATAACAAAGAATGAAAATTGTGATGTATTATAAGTATATGTATAATATATATAATATACATATAATAAGTATATATATTATAAGTATAATAATATTCTATTATTCAGTTCTGGTACAAATTAAATTCAATACCATGATATATTTAGTAGGAAGGTACTAAAATCATTTAGTTATAAAATTCCCAATATTCTTGTCAAATAAAATCTAACCAACATAGTCTCAGTTAGCTATGCTCTGTGATGATTTAGTTTTATTATCTATAGAGCTATTGACTTAATCAATTCAACTGAAAGTGAGTCAATCAAATTAAGTCAAAAAGTATTTGGTAAACAGCTTCTATGCCCTAGGCACTGTGCTATGCATGCTATGTGTGTATATATATATATACTATGATTGGAGATAGAAAGGCAAAAACACAGTCCTGTCTTCAAGAAGCATATTTTCTAATGGGCAGGATAATATGCCAACAACTATGTAAAAACAAAATATAAACAAGATAAATTTGAACTATCAATCGGACCATATTAGTTTTATGGGGGACCAGGAAAGGCTTCTTGTAGGCTAAATCAAGTTGTGATATAAAAATAGCTAGCCCTTTTGCCCTCATGCTACTGTGACTAATACAATTAGAAACCTATAAAATTTCTCTCTACAAATTAGCAGAATTTTTAAAATAAAATTGTGCAAAAATTCTAGAAATATGCAAATGACACTGTAAATGCAGTTAATAAATGAAAGTACTTAAGTAATAAAATATCTTACCAAATATTAAACTTGAAAATGTTTACTTAAACATATAAACATTTCTTAAAATAAGAAAACCTGAAAATACTTCTTTCCCCAAGATAACTTTTATTTTGCAAGAGGTAAAATAAAAACATACTTAAATGAGAAACTTATTATTCATTTCAAGTTTTGGAATATATATTTGATTTTTTTTGTTGCTGGGTAGATTTATAAAACTTTACATTGAGGTTAAAAATACTTAAAGGGGAAGTGTTGCAATTTCTAAAATAGTCAATTGTAGAATGAAAAAGTGTCTCAAATGATATGATTACTTTGTAGGATATGTAAGACTTATGCAGAAATGCAATTATTTCCATATTTCTACAATGTCTTTTAAAAGTAAACATAATTACAGAATAAGAACCAAATGATTAGATGTCCTTTAGAATCAAAACATAATAGTTGGGGTTAAAGTTAAATAAGGATTACTAATTATTGTAAAAATTATAGTAAATAGTAAAAAGGTGACTAGCCATATTATACTAAAATATTCTAACAATAAACTCTAAAGTTAATATATTTACCATCAATTAAGAAAAACAACTCTAAGGAAAGAGAAGTAGTCTCTTTTCAGTCCACCTGAAATTCTGGAATATTTTCCTAAACTTTGTTTTGTAATAATTAAACAAACTCATTTTAATAGATAAGAAATTCATTAGTAGCCGTGAATAGCAACTTCCCGAGAAATACCAGTTAAAATTTTATAGGGTGACATGAATCCTAAAGCCTTAATAGCTTGGGATCATTTCCTATCTAATTTCCAAAGATTCTAATCAGTATGGTACTAGGTCTTTTTCCTTAAATACTATATATAAACCATTTACAGTAAAGATATATTAATATTTTATCAATGGATATAACTTTAGATATATATACACACACATAAACATACCACATCTATCTTCTGTGTGTGTGTGTGTGTGTGTGTGTATGTGTGTATAGTACTCATATATATCTCTGTGTGGGTATATACATACACACTCTTTATAAAACAAAACTCCCCATAAAGTGAGATCATGTATGCCATGTTTCAGTACATCTTAGGACAGAAGGTGGTGAGTGTTTTTTTAATCTCAATCAATTATAAAAATAATGCCATTTCATGTAATAATCAAAGTGTACTCTAGATAATAAGTACTCTGTTTTAGAAATTCATTTTAAAATATAGAATATTCAAACTATTGAAATTATGCCTCTGTTGATCTTACCTCCCAGATTCCACTTCTTTAAGATGCTATTTAGTGACATAAGATTGGTTTTCAACTGGAAAACTGGACAAGTTACATTTATTTTGTGGTAAGGTTTTGCCAATACTAATGAGATGTTCACTTGTGAAGAAGGAACAGTAAAATTTCATAATAAAACAAGATTTTTAGGGCAATAATTGATTGGGGTTAAAAACAACAACAACAACAACAACAATCACCTTCTATCCTAAGATAGCCTGAACATGGCATACATGATCTCACTTTATGGGTTTGTTTGTTTTTTTTTAGAAAATTCACTTTAGGGGCAGCTAGGTGGCACAGTGGATAGAGCACCAGCCCTGAAGTCAGGAAGACCTGAGTTCAAATCTGGTCTCAGACACTTAACATTCCCTAGCTGTGTGACCCTGGGCAAGTCACTTAACCTCAATTGCCTCAGCAAAAAAAAAAAAAAAAATTCACTTTAACTGAGTTTTACAAATATTTCTGCAAATTCCACCCTGGGAACTGTTTGTTTGTTTGTTTTTCACTTAAAGCTAAAAAATGAACTTCTTCCTCTCACAAATTGATTCAACAATTTTAATAATTGTGCTCCCTTTCTATAATGCATAATTCCTTAGCCCCAATGCAACTTTCCACCTCAACATAGAAGATTAGGGGGGCATCTAGGTGGCCCAGTGCATAGAGCACCAGCCCTGAAGTCAGGAGGACCTGAGTTCAAATCTAATCTCAGACACTTAACATTCCCTAGCTGTGTGACCCTGGGCAAGTCACTTAACCTCAATTGCCTCAGCCAAAAGCAAAAACAAAAAAACATAGATTAGGAAACGAAAACCCTTTATCTATTATTGAGGGGCTTTAACAGTATTCCAACTACTACTTCCTTCCCTATCCCACATTGAAAATTTAACAGTGCTCCAATTTGACATTTCTTTAACTTTTATCATTCAGTTCCAGACAGGAACAAGAAAGATGATTTCTTAATTACTTAAGTGAGACAACGGTGATAGTTCTGAAGGACAGGTGATAGTAGATGGGCTATGACAATAATAACAATAACAACAAAAAAATAATAATAATGATTTCACTGCTGTAAGGATCCCTTAGGAAAGAACATTCTACCAATGCCCATGGACTTCTGCATGGAGCTTATCTAGTCTTAAAGAGTTCCCTTGGAGGGTAAATGGCTTGCCTATAGTCCCAGAACTATTATGTGCCAGAGATCAGACTTGAGCCCAGTTTTCCTTAAGAGATGCCAAATGATTTATTGATTTTAGCAAAGATGTGGAGTCAGAACTGAATTCAAATCCTACACTAGACAGTAACAGCAGAGTGAGCCTGGGCAAGTTACTTAAATTTTCTCAGTCAATATTACTGCTTCCATTTCACAGGTAAGAAAAATTAAGTCTGAGAAGTTAAGTAATTTAACTATGATCACACACTATTAAATAAAGACTTGAACTTGGACTTTCTTCTGAATCTCTCTACAACCATGGCAACTATCTCAGTGGTAATTTTTGTTCTTCCTTAAAGTATTCAAAATGTTTAAATATTGTGCGGAAAAGCTTCTAACTGAACAAATAAATCTTTAAGGCTATTTTAAATTGGCCTCATTTTGATAATATGACTATTATTGTCAACTCTTTTGAAATACTTTTGAGCACTGTAGTTACTAGTACGACTTCTCCCATTTCACTTCTCCTTCCCTATACACACACATTACTAAATTTCCCACTGGTAGAAGTTGTCCAGAATACCTGATGTGAACTCGTAAAAAGTTTGGGAAAAGTAAGTGAAGAAAATTGAAAAATGTGTGCAAAAACATGGAGACTAAAGGAAGATTTCAATTGTAAAAAAAAAAAAAAAGTTCTGTATCAAATGTCTCCGATAAGACTTAGATACCCAAGACATCAAGAGAACACATACACACGTATATAAACATACATATCATACAAATGTGTATAACATAGAAATATATGCATATATCTTCAGACATGTACACAGACAGCAAAAGCCATTTCCCAGGTTGAACTGCCAAATATTAACCACCATGTGAAAGACACTAATAGGAGAAATGATAATGAAAATAATTCTGAATTTTCAGATTCCACACAGCAAACTGCCCAAGATTACAAAAAATGGGAAAAGTCATCACTGGAGAGGATGGTCATAGAACTATGAATTGGCCCAAACATTCTGAAAAGTAAGAATTATTCTAAGAAAAATACTGTAATGTCTATACCCTTTGAAGTAGAGATAACACTGCTAAGAATATCCTCAAAAAAGGTCAAATAGAGACATACAAGCCTCCTGAACATCTCAATGTTCATGGCAGCACTTTTTGTAGAAGCAAAGACTTGGAAGCAATTAGGTAACTATCAACAAAAGTAGGAAGAATTCAGGGGAGCATGAGAAAAATTACGTGAACTGATATAAAGTAAATAGAAATATCTATATATTCCCAATGACCTAAAATAATAATTGACTTCAACACTGCAAATAAAAAGAATAAAAATAATAACCAAATGCCTTATAGTTATTATTGCCAAGTATTGTCCTGAAGAGTTAAATACACCAGTCTCCTCTCTTCTATACAGAAGTGGGACCTATGGTTATGAAACACTACTAAACATCCAAGATTTACTGGATGTGTCTTTTAGTGTATATTCTTGCTTGCTTTCTTCTTTCTTTTTCTTTTTCTTTTTTTTTTAATTTTTATTTTATTTGCATAACATATGTGTGGGTAATTCTTCAACAATAACCCTTACATAGCTTTCCGTTACAAATTTTTCCCCCCAACTCCCCACCCCTCCCCTAGATGGCAGGATATCCACTACATGTTAATTATGTTAAAATATTGGTAAATCGAATATATGTATACATATTTCCAAACTTATCATTGGTGTGCAAGAAAAATCTTATCTACACAAACGATATATCAGATAAAGGAAACACAATGTAAGCAAACATCAATCAAGGAGTATGAGAATGTTATGTTGTGGTCCACATTTCGCATCCCTCTCTCTGGGTGTATATGGCTTTCTTCAGTGAACAATTGGAGGTGGTTTGAAACATTTCATTGTTGAAGAGAGCCATGTCCATCAGAATTGATCGTCATATAGTATTGTTGTTGCCGTGTATAATGATCTCCTGGTTCTGCTCATTTCACTCAGCATCAGTTCATTTAAGTCTCTCCAGGCCTCTCTGAAATCATCTTGATGGTCATTTCTTACAGAACAATAATATTCCATAACATTCATATACCATAATTTATTCAGCCATTCTCCAATTGAAGGGCATCTATTCAATTTCCAGTTTCTAGCCACTACAAAAAGGGCTGCCACAAACATTCTTGCACATGTGGGGCCTTTTCCTTCCTTTATGATTTCTTTGGGATATAAGCCCAATCTTCTTTCTTTTTCTTAAAAAAACTTTGTTAAAGGGATAAACTGTTGAGTAAGGCTGGGCAAGTGCTATACTTAAAAATAAAGCTACTATTTAAAAAATTTTAAAATAATCTCAAAGGTAATGAACATAAAAAATATTTGAAAGTTCATAAAATTGTAATACAGGAAAGGACATTTATCCATCATTTATTTTCAGGTTATAGACACATCAATAATAATGAAGCTATGAATAGTTTCTGATAAACTATTCTGATAAACAATTTAGAACTATGGATGGAATCAAAGGCACTAAATTGTAGTTTCATACTTTCTGACATAACAATACCACTAAATATATGCCTCCCTAAAGAGGTCAAAGACAGTTCAAGAAAGGAAAACAACTTGGAAAGACTGAATTAAGAACTGTGATCAAAGCAATGACTAATCCTGACATCAGAAGACTAATGAAGAAACATTGCTCTGGGCTTTTGACAGAGATATCAAAGTCCAAAGGCACAGAATGAGACAAACCTCTTCAATCATTGTCAATGGGTTAATTTCTTTCACTTGACTCTACTTGCTATAAATGAAGGCTTCTACTTGGGTTTGGCAGTGGATTAAATGACAGAGATGCAAAAAAAAAAAAAAAGAAGTATTAATAAAATATGAAAAAATATGTAAATGGGGCAGCTAGTTGGTATAGTAGATAGAGCACCAGCCCTGAAGTCAGGAGGACCTGAGTTCAAATTTGGCCTCAGACACTTAAAATTTCCTGGCTGTATGACCTTGGGAAAGTCACAACCACAAATGCCTCAGCAAAAAAAACAAAAACAAAAACAAAACCCAAAAAACCCCAAAAAACGGAAAAAAAGAAAACCAGGACATATAAACAGATCAATTTAATTACTATCTTGTTACTTTTAATTAACACTTAAAAAGTGAGCTTTTCATGTAACAAGTTTTTAGTTTCATATATAATCATTTTTCTTTTCATATTGAAATGCTTGTATTCTTAAAAAGATTTTTAAATGAGAAAAAATGAATTGAGGAAAAGGGGAAAAAAAAAAAAAAGCAAACAAACATACCTCTTTTTGGTTCCCTGACAGAGAACTCTCAGATAAGGAAGCTCCCTCTATTAATGTGAACTAGCACCTTCCCTGGATTTTAGTCTTAAGAGAATTGCCTAGAGCAGAAATGTCAAACTCACAAAGAAAATAGAGGACCACAAGATCATACTACTTAAAGGATCCTGCAGGGTATAAAGCATGTTGACTTAGATAATCATATATTGAAATAACACAAGTTTCATTGTATTTTTATCGTATATTTCTTAATTACTTTTTAATCTAGTTCCCCAGTACATGGGAGTGTTGCAACAGCAATTAGTTTGGGGTTTTGTACTAGATACTTGTTCCAGAGTACTGAGTAACCTCTCATTGATTGTTTAGTGAGGAACAATGAGTATAGATTGACCTAAACAATCCTGGAGGTCCCTTCCAACTTTAAAATTCTATAGAATAAAAGGTATTTTATTTTCTTCCTCTTTTTTTTAACAATTTAAAAATATTTTAAACAAATATAAAAAAAAGAAAAAATTGCCAAGCACTAAGTATAACATGAGAGGATTCAAAATATAAAGCAATAAATTTCTATTTTAAGAAAGCCTATGTAATATACTACATATTCTATTCAAAGCTATTCCTCTTTTCTTTGCCTCCTTGTAGGTTTTGTTCACTGCTATACATTGTTTATTTTATTTTTTCTCCCTTTCTCCTCTGTCTCCTCCCCAAAGGCAAGAATTAAGGGCAGATATATATATGCATACATGCATATATTTATTTATAATCTATAAAAATCTATATCATACATCTATAATCTATATCTATTGATATCTATAATCATATTCATATGTACCCAGATATTTTTCTAAATCTAGCAGCTCATCTTTTTTACACTACAGCGATATTTCAATCTTACACTATTATAAATAGCTTAAAACAATATTGATTAATATAGCTGACATGGTTTCCTTATTTTTCTCTCTTGATTAAATTTAATTTTGTCCAAGATCATGATTACTAACCTTATTTTTTGTTTACATAGTACATTTTACTCCTGATCTTTATGTTGTGTATATCTCTCATTTTTATAACATTTACTGAAAGTAACATATTGAGTTCAAATTTTTCATCTACTACCTGTTTTCATTTTATGAGGAATTTTATCCAATTTATTACAGTTTAAGCCATAATTACTAATTGTTTATTATCTTCCTATTTTCCTCACTATCCTTATCACTACAGTCTTATACCGTCTCACTTTCTGCTTTGCTTCTAGCTCTCATCCCATTCCTATCTTTATGACTCATTTACTTCTACCTGCTACCTTGCCCTATTACTTACCCCACCTCCCCTCCAAGAATCTCTCCCTTATTCTCTAACCTCATTCTATTCCTCTGCCCTCATTTCTACCTGAATTTAAATTTCTTTATCTTCCCAAAATATAGTTTCCTCTTCATCCCATTCCCATCAATCTACATACCTTTCTATACTTTCCCCACCCTATTTACTCACCCTTTTTAAAAAATAAATTTAGAAGACTTTTATTCTTTTTAATCAACCCATTCCTCCAAGATTCCCTCCCTTTATGCTCTCCTTCACTCTTACCTCATGCCCTCATTTCCTTTTGAATTTAAAAACTTTTGTACCCTTCTAGATATATGTTGTTCTTATGTAGGATGGCTTACCTCTCAGACCTGTGGAGGGGGAAGGAATTTGTGACCAAAGAAGAACTAGAGGTCATCATTAATCACAAAATAGGTAAGTTTGACTATATCAAGTTAAAAAGTTTTTGTACAAACAAAATGAATGCAGACAAGATTAGAAGGGTAGCAGTAAACTGGGAAAATATTTTTACATCCAAAGGTTCTGATAAAGGCCTCATTTCTAAAATATATTGAGAATTGACTCAAATATATAAGAATTCAAGCCATTCTCCAATGGATAAATGGTCAAAAGATATGAATAGACAATTTTCAGACGAAGAAATTGAAACTATTTCCGGTCACATGAAAAGGTGCTCCAAGTCACTATTGATCAGAGAAATGCAAATTAAGACAACTCTGAGATACCACTACACACCTGTCACATTGGCTAAAATGACAGAAAATGATAATGATAACTGTTGGAGGGGATGTGGGAAAACTGGGACACTGATACATTGTTGGTGGAACTGTGAACAGATCCAACCATTCTGGAGAGCAATTTGGAACTATGCTCAAAAAGTTATCAAACTGTGCATACCCTTTGACCCAGCAGTGTTTCTACTGGGCCTATATCCCAAAGAGGTTTTAAAGGAGGAAAAGGGACCCACATGTGCAAAAATGTTTGTGGCAGCCCTTTTTGTAGTGGCAAGAAACTGGAAATTGAAAGGATGCCCATCAATTGGAGAATGGCTGAATAAATTATGGTATATGAATGTTATGGAATATTATTGTTCTGTAAGAAATGACCAACAGGAGGATTTCAGAAAGGCCTGGAGAGACTTGCATGAACTGATGCTGAGTGAAATCAGCAGAACCAGGAGAACATTATACACAACAACAAGACTATACGATGATCAATTTTGATGGACATTGTTCTTTTCAACAATGATGTGATTCAAACCAGTTGTTCTGCGATGAAGATAGTCATATACATCCAGAGAGAGGCCTGTGGGAACTGAGAGTGAAGCACAACACAGCATTTTAAAGCTTTCTATGAATATTTCCATGCATTTTGTTTTCCTTCTTAGGTTGTTTTTTTCTTCTTCTCTTTCTAGATCTGATGTTTCTTGTGCAGTAAGATAACTGTATAGATATGTATACATGCATTGTATTTGTCATATAATTTATCCTATTTAGCATGTATTAGATTACCTGTCATCTAGGGGTGGGGGGTGGGGGGAAGGAGGGGAAAAGCTTGGGGAAAAAAAAGTTTTTGCAAAGGTCAGTGTTGAAAGGTCACTCATATGTTTTGTAAATAAAAAGCTTTATAGATATATGTTGTTCTTTAGCCCATTCCTGATGAGAGAACAAAGTTTTAGCACTACATACCCTCCCCTGTACTCCTTTTGTATCCATTTTTCCTTTTTTGCCTCATATGTATGAAACATTTGCTCCTTTTTCTCTCCTGCACAGCATGTGCCTATGTGTGTGTATATACATTTATATATCCCCATATATCTATCTATCTATATAGATATAGACATAGATAGATAGATAGATAGATGATATATATATATTGATCTGCCCCCCATCAGACTCAGTTGAATCCAAGACTTTCTTTCAAACTACCCAAATAAAAATGATAGTCATAAAAGAACTGATTAATATTTCCACATATAAAAAATAAGTGATTTGATCTTATTGATGATTGAAGATAACAATCCTTAATGTGTACTTTATATTTCTCTTAATGATATATGTTGGATTTTCCCTTAGTTCTGCTGTTTTTGTGATAAATATCTGAAAGTTGTTTAGTTCATTAAATATCTTTTTTTTTTCTTTCAGGATTATACTTAAATTTGCTGGATAAGTTACCCTTGGTTGTTACCCCAGCTCTTTTGTCCCACAAAATAAAGTATTACCAAGGCCTGTAGACCTTCAATGTAATAGCTACCAGGTATTGTGTAATCCTTTTTTGTAACTTCAATGTATTTAAATTGTTTTCTTTCTTGTTGCTTTCAATATTTTCTCTTTAACCTGAGAGCTTTGAAACTTGGCTTTCCTCTTAGGATCTCTTTCAGGTAATAATTAGTGGATTTTTTTCCTATTTCTGCTTTGCCTTCTTGTTATAGAATTTCAGGGCAATTTTCCTTAATAATTTCTTGTAATATTGCATTGAGACTTTTTTAAAATCATAATTTTCAGGCAGTTTGACTATTCTATTATTTCTCCTCAATCAGTTCTCCAGATCAGTTTTTTTTCGGATAAATTGTTTCACATTCTCTCCTATTTTTTAAATTTTATTTTAACAGTTGTCTTAGAACATCATTAGCTTCCCTTTGTCCAATTCTATTTTTCAAGAAACTATCTTCTTCCCTAAATTTGTGGATATCTATTTTAAATTGGTTGCCTTTTTTATAATTTTCTTAGATTGTTATTTTTTTCTTGATCTCTCTTGATTTTTAAGATCCTTTTAAAGTTTGTTCTAAGAAATCTTTTCATGCTTCAAACCATTTGAATCTCTCATTGAAAAAATGGGTGGTATGGGGCAGCTAGGTGGCACAGTGGATAGAGCACCAGCCCTGAAGTCAGGAGGACCCGAGTTCAAATCTGGTCTCAGACACTTAACATTCCCTAGCTCTGTGACCCTGGGCAAGTCACTTAACCCCAACTGCCTCAGCAAAAAAAGCAAAGAAAAAGAAAAAATGGGTGGTGGTGGTGTTTTTCATATTGGTTATGCTCCTCTAAATATGAATCCTGATATTCTCTGTCCCTATAGCAGCTATCTATGGTTGGGTTCTTTATCCTTCGCTTTTTTTTTGTTTGGCTTATTATTTTTTTTAACAGTTACTGGTATATAATCAAGTTCTACTCTTAAGATATAAGAAATTATGCCCAAGGTCTCAGTCCTTCTTTCTACTATTTTCTGTGGTGAGCTAGCTCCTTCTCTCCCATAGAAACATCCCAGCCCAAGATGCATCTGGTCAGCACAACTGTGCTTGGCATCCTTTGACAGCATAAGATCCTTCAGTCTTCTACTCGGTGGTCAGATCCCACACTGTAGATATAAAATGTATACACCCCTTTCTTTGTATTCTCAAGTGCTTAGTACAATATCTGGCACATAATCGTCCTTAATATAAATATTCATTGACTTGACATGTCTGAATTGAGATTTGAATACAGATCTTCCTAATGTCAATTTTAGCCACTGACCTATACTGACATAGAACAGTGTCCATTAAATGTGTTGGTTGATAATCAGAATGAAGTGAGATCAGCAATAACACAAAAATGCCTACTTCTCAAATGGGAGGATGTAGGTGAATATTTTGTACTCTCCTTTCAACTAAAGGGAAGCTTTTCTGAGGGAACCAAATACCAGGTAAATGTAAATACTACTAAAGTGAGAGAGGGAAGGATAACTGATTTAACTTCACTATTACTTATGTCATATCTTATTATGTAATTCATTATATTTATCTATTATGTGTTATATATTAATTTTATTATGTAATATAACGTAACATCTTTATGTACTAGATATATTCCTGAAGTTTTACACAAATCACATTTTTGAACAAATTTAATTATATACATGTGTGTCTATATATATTTTATATATATATATGTGGAGCTCAGTATATTATTTAAAGAAATCCAGTAGAATGCAAAAACCTCAAGTACAAGAACTAGTTCACATCTATCTTTAAAGCCCAAATGATCGTTGTTTGGGTCCTGATTGACTCACAGTGAATATGAAATGCAATTGTTTCTGTTTTGGACAGAAATCCTGATTTTTTTTCCCCTTTCACATTGATTTTTAATTTTTTTTTTTTGATTAGGTAAAAAAGGTCACTCTCTACCTTATTTCTTATCTAACTCTACTCACTGACTGGGTATTGTCTCAATAAAACTTAACCCTGTTAAAGACCTTAGCTTAAAAAGGCCATGGTCTCCCATTGCATCCAGGGCCATTTCCAATTATTCTGATCTATACCTTGATACTGATGGCTCTGGGAGAAAGTAAGACAGGTGACTTTGCATAGCTTTCTGTCACTTAAATCCAATTCGCTTGCATTTCATGTAACTACCTCCCTGATGTCACGGTCATCCTTAAAAATGAAGGACAAACAACCATGTAAACAGGATAAATGAGAAGTAATCTCAGAGGACAGGCCCAAGCATCGAGAGAGAAAAGGAAAGTCATCTTAGTAAGTAAGATTTAAGCTAGCATTTGAGGAAAGTCAGGAAAATCAAGAGGCAAAGAAAAAGAGAAAATAATTCTAGACATGGGAAGACTCAGTGAAAAGGGCGAAGAATTTGGAAGAAGGATGTCCTGTGTAAAGGAAGCTGATTATGTTAGACTGTAGAATATAAGGAAAGGAATAAGCTACTGTAAAAGGCTGGAAAGATAGGAAGGGACCGAATTATAAAAGGCTTTGAAGGCCAAATAGGATTTTATATTTGACCCTGGAGAGGCATTAGTATTTATTTAATGAGGGGCAGGGGGAAGGAAAAGTTGTAACAGTCTGTAGACAAAATCTGTGATGAGGTAGTGGATATGAATCACATGAATATCAAAAGAGGAAAAGGTTATCAAGTGATGGTGGTAAGTGGAAAATCTGGAAATGGCAATGGAGAACAAAGAATATTCCAACTTTCCTGCTTATCTCAATGAGCTGAGCAGAATCAATGAAGATGAAGCCAATGCTGGAAAGGGTGGGCAGGAAGTTGGTATCATCATTGATTGTTGGAGACGAAGAGACTGTTGGAGACAAAGAGGACTACCAAACCC
>JAJPUD010006028.1:76832-92474 GCA_023553655.1 Myrmecobius fasciatus | reverse complement strand
GAGATCTCAGGCACCCCTAGCTCGAGACCCGCGGGTCGGGTCAATTGATTATTAAATTAAATTAAAATCATTGATTATTAAAAGACAGAAGTTGGAGAGGAAAAGATTCAGGATCTTTTGTGCCCTGTTGGACAGACATTCCAGGGAACACTGTAGAAGAGGTAGGTGGCATTTGGCTAGGGCTTTGGATAAGAGTATTATGAAAAATGAGGAGGAATGGGGAATAATTTAGGATTTAGATGATGACTTACAGAAATTCATATTCATCGACACACACACATAGATAGATAGATAGATAGATAGATAGATAGATAGATAGATAAAATAGGTAATGACCAGATATGAAGATATTTATTAATAAGTAGAAAATAACACTCCATTTCCCAGAGGACGCTGGAAAGCACACAGAAACATGAGTGAGTTAGGAAGACCTTTTCACAACTCTTTGCTCCAAAGATTAGAAATTAGGCAAAGGATGTACATTAAGAGATGGAAATCCCACTTTTGACTTTTTTCTTCATCCTCCCTAAAGGAGCAGGGAAAGCAGGAGATGGAAGGTCTTTGGTTAGAGAAAGGTTTTACTGATGTGGCATTGGCTCATAGCAACAATCTGTTGGAGGACATAGGCAAGAGGAGAAGGAAGACAAGACAGTCAGAAGATCTCAATCTCCTAACCAAAGAAGGCTATCAAAATACTTTAAGCATGAGGCAACAAAGACCTATATGATAATGATGGCAGCGTCTAATGATAGAAGATACAATAGATACTGCTGAGATAAAAGCAACAGATTGGTCATGGAAGGTGAATGAATGTGAGTTGAGGACAAGTAGGTTGCAAGTTTAGATGAATAGGAGAATAATGGTATCCCTCAACAAAGCTACCTCATCTACTTTCTCATTCAAGATCCATATTCTCACTGAATGATGACTCAGTCTTGCTTTACCTGTTGTTTATAATCCAGAAAGTTTATATATCTATCTCGTCTTTCCAGGTTCTTTTAGGCTTTCCCATCATTCTTTCCCTTTCTTATCACCAATCCCACAAGTTAGTGAAAACTCTTTCATGTTGTTAAGTGAACTAATATGATTTCTGAGGAGAGGAGAGGAGCCATCTCCACAAACTGGCACCAATCTATATTTCCATCTTTGTCTCACACTAGTCCCTTTCACTCAGAAAATCAACTTATATTTGTTTCTGACCTTGCCTTATTTTCTCTCCTACTACATCCCCAAAGGCCTGGACTATTGTCTTCATAGATTTCCACCGAGATGTCTTCTTTTAAAACATTGCTCAGGTATTTCATGAATCCTTCTCTAATTTTCCCAGATCTGTGACAGAGAAATCTTTGAATTTGAAATCAGAATCAGAATCCTGTTTCTATTAAAAAGATATGTGAATTTAGACAAATAGTTTAAAATCTCTGGGCCTCAGGTACCTGGTTTATGAGACCCCTTATAGCTCTAAATCCATGATCTAATGAATATATCATTAACATTTTCCCTACATCTTAAAAATGTAAATATCAAGGCTATTTATGGCTGTCAAGCTAAAAATTTACATATCTAGAAGATGTTTTTAAATAAAAAAAAGTGTTCTACACTATTGCCAAGTATTTAGGTGAAAAAAAAAAACACCCAGATGAAACTTGGGTGTAACTTTAGAAAAACTTCCCCAAGTAAAGCAGTTAATTTTATAAGATATAATCCATATAATATTTTAAAAGAAAATATTTATATTTATTCAATGTTATAAAACATATTGCTTTACAAAAGAATCACACTTCTTAATCATGACCTCATAAATATGTAATTTGTAAAACATTCCATATAAACTTTTTGGTTTTATAAGATCACTTAATAAAGAATCTGATAAACTTTTAGATGCAGAGAGGAATCAAACAACTAAAAACCATGATACTTCTCATTTCATAAGTGTTTGCTAATTTATCTAAAATACATTTTACTATCTCTATTCTAAGGTACCAGGTAGCATGATAGAGCAATGTACTTGAAATCAAGAAGACCCAAGTACAAATTCTAGTTCAGATATTTAGTAGCTATGTGAACCTGGGCAAGTCACTTAACTAGTGTTTGCCTCAGTTTCCTCATCTCTAAAATATGGATATTAATAGCACCTACTTATCAGAATTATTGTGAGTTTAATTATTGTAAATTAAATTTAGAGAGGTGTGTGAAACCTTCAAGTGTTATATAAATGCTATTATTACTCTTCTTGATTTTAAAAAATGAATAAGCTAGGATGGAAACATACCTCTTAAAAAACCCAAGACTTGTTGGCTGATGCCTAGAATCCTACTATTAGATTTTTATTATAATTCTAAGAGGATCACAGATCTTTTAGCTTTAAGAGCTGTTAAAATTTTTTGGCCTGGCATTCAAGGCCCTTCACAATATGACTTCTATCTTTTCAGTCTTTTTAACAACTTTCAACTTTTCAACCTCCAAATTAGACTACTGTATTTGCAATCCCCCAAACACAAACCTCACTTCACTGCTCATGCTGTTCTCCTTAGGCCTAAATTGCCTTCCTCACTTCTGTTATCATAACATTCTACTTAGCATTTCAGTTACTGGTTTATATATCTTATTATTTCAAATAGATTGTAAGTTTTTTGGATGGGCAGCTTTTTATTTTTTATCTTTCACAATATCTACTTAGCCTAATACTGAATACAATGGATTACACACAAATATGAGTTTATGATTTCCTTAATGAATCTCAAAAAATATAACCGCCTTCAATTCAAATACCATTTTATTTTTATTTTGAATCCCTAGAACTTGGCATAATACCTTGCATCTAAAGTAGGTACTGAATATATGCTTGTTAATTGAATTGAACAGATCAATTATGTACACCAGAAGTGTCAAATTTGCAGGCCACATGGCAAAACTCCAGAGTATCTGCTAGATTCAGATTAAAATGTAATTGGGAAATGCTTAACATAATAAATAAAAACACACCACTAAGGTGCATCTTAATGTTAGACAGCATGGTGGAGTGGAAAGAGCTCCAGTGAATGCTTGAGTTTAGAGCAGTGATGTCAAATTCAGACAGAAATAGAATCAGACATGTTGATTTAGAAAACTACAAATTAACATTAACTATATTGTATTATATTTTTATTTATTAAATGTCAAACATTTCCTGATTCCATTTTATTGTGGTTTCAGCACAATGAGCTGTAGGAGTTTGACACCTCTAGTACAGATCAACTGTGCCTTCTGGTCTTTGAATGTTGCAAACAGCTACACTATGGGGACTATCAAGGATGAACAAAGAGGGAACATGCATAAGCCTAGTTTAATGTGATCATTGAATACTATTACAAAATTAAAGCAACTCATCTAAGGATCATAATATGTCAGAGCTAGAAAAGAATCTAAAGTCCTCTAGCCCAGCATCTTAGATAAAGAAATTGCAGGTAAAGAACCGGAGGACAGATAAATTGGAGTGATTTGTATGAAAACACTGAGCTGAAGTGATAACAGGATTTTTTAAACTCAAGTCACAGAAAAGTTCTGAAAAAATTCCAGAAGCCATTTAAATTCAATCCCATTTCACCTTTTTTTTTTTTTTTTTCTTAAAGTAGTTGGGATTAAGTGACTTGCCTAGCATCACACATGTAAGTTCTGAGGCTGAATTTGAACTCGGGTCCTTCTGATTCCAGAGTTGGTGTCCTATTTACTACATCACCTAGCTGTCCCTACTCCTTTTTAAAATTACAAATGAAATAACTAAAGTCTTTTGATGGGCTCTCTTTCTGCTAGATACTAATGACTAAAACAACAACAACAAAAAATGACCGTGAAAAAACACTGACAAAACATAGATTTGAATCCCAATGTCAAAATTTACAAGATGTGTGATGGATCAGGACCAAGTTAATCTCTTTAAACCTCCATTTCTTCACGGTAAAACAATAATACTTATGCTCCCTCTCACAAAGGATTCATGTGACAAAAGTACTTAACAAGCGCTAAAACAATATACAAATGTGAGGAATTATTACTAAGTTTGAACATTTCTGAAAGGAGATTTATGTAGGTAAAAGGGCAAGATGGAAATTGAGCACCTGAGAGACAATCAACACTACTATTACATAAATACAGTTAGCTTATTTGTTTTCTAACATGTAAACAGAGAGTCAAATGAAAATTAGTTATCTCTTGCTTGGATGAGAAAAATATCTGTCACCTAATAAAAACAATCTTTTTTTTTAAATTTTATTTTATTTGTATAACATACATGTGGGTAATTCCTCAACATGAACCTTTACATAGCTTTCTGTTACAAATTTTCCCCCCAACTCCCCATCCCTCCCCTAGATGGCAGGATATCCACTCCATCTTAATTATGTTAAAATACTTGACAAATTGAATATATGTATACATATTTCCAAACTTATTGTTGTGCAAGAAAAATCTTATCTACACAAAAGACATATCAGATAAAGGAAACACAATGTAAGCAAACATCAATCAAGAGTATGAGAATGTTATGTTGTGGTCCACATTTCATAATCCTCTCTCTGGGTATATATGGCTTTCTTCAGTGAACAATTGGAAGTGGTTTGAAACAAAAACAATCTTTAAAATCTTTATTCACATATAGCAACTTCTGGCAAGAGTTTAGCTAGCTATAAACCACACCCCTAGGATTTATAATGCTCCCTACCTTGGAGAGAGTAAGGAAACCAACACTAATTCAGCATTCAGGCAGGAGAACAGAAATTTTCACATACACACTATGGCAGAAGTTTGAGTAGACTCTCCAATATAGAATGGAGAGGTGGCAGCTGTTTCATGGAGGCAATCTGTGTTTTCCCCACCTGTTTTCCTCCCTTCTTTAAGATCATGACAAAATGATCTCTGTGTAAATGGATGGACAAGACAAGGAGTGAATGACTGGTGTGTTTTTATTTGGGGACCTTGTTCTGAATATAGAGAGAAAAGTTGAGAGGGACATTCTGCTCCATTCTTAATTTTGTTTTTTAAAAACTTTATTCTGCTAATTTGTAAGATTTAATATTATTTTTCATAATTATCTATATTAGACCCTGTCTTAATGTTACCTAAAGTCCCTTTGTTTGCAACAGGAAGGCATAATGGGGACCATTAAAGAAGTAAGGACCTTTCCTAACACAGGGCTGGGAGATCACTATACTGCCTGCCTATTGTGAGAGAGTTGGGCTTTCTAAATGAGGACATGAGAATGAACTATTTCACAACTATCCTTCTAAATGCAGAATCACTATGAATTTAATAAATCTGCTCCATAAAAACAAGCCAATGTTACAGAGGAGGAAAAAAACAAACAAACCCAGTACTGTGAAAACCTCTAACTTCTATTAAACTTTCTTTTTAACTTAGATCTTTACTTAAAAGTTATCATGACTAGCCTTATTTTCCCCCAAACAATATTTTATTCCATTTATTATATGTGGAACTATTACATGAATTGCTTCAAGTACTAGAAAAACATCATTGAAAAGGGCTGGCAAAACAAAGTCATAAGCAATTTTTCCCCCATACCATAATCCACCTCTTCCCCTTAGTCAAGAGTACAAACCATTGATTTTTCCAACTTTTTTCATTTTACTGTTTTCCTCATTTCTCCCCATTCTCAGTCGCACTTAAAAGCCAATCCTTGTACCTTGACTAAGTTCAAAATTAAGAGACAAAAAAATGAAATAACTTGTAATACTGTGATATTGTGAATTTGTTATTATAACAATAAAAGATTTCAGAGGTTTAACCTGAGTTTTATAAATATGGGGAGAAAAGATGTCTATGCCTTTCTAGCATATTTTAATGAAAATTGTTAAAATATTTTAAGTCAAAAATAAGACTTCTACTATTTTATTTTGTATTAAAAATACTTCAGACTTATAAAACCTATTATGTAGAAAACACTAATTCTTTACTCATTTTTTGCTTTCTGTTTCTTCACTCAAGTCATGCTCTCCCTAATAATGGGTATACTCTTTTCCTTCTAACCAGGGGCTCTTAGTCTGAATTCACAAAAGAGCTCTGTGGATTTGGGGGGAAGGAAGGGAGGTGAATTACATCTTCATTTCAATATAATTTATTTTCTTTGTAATTCCATATATCTTATTTTATTCATTGACAAATTCTGAAAAAGAGGGCCCACAAACTTCATCAAGTTTCCCAAAATGTCTAAGTCACAAAAAGGGTTCAGAACTTCTGCTTTTTAGTGTAATGCTGGATTCTCTCAAATCCCACAAGCTCAATCTATGTACAGATGATTCCTGTATATTATACAAACTTAATATATATTTATATTTACAACATACCCTATATGTGTGTTTTTGTACATATACATGTATACACACATACAAGCTTAAAGCATAAAATTACATGCACTAAAATTTTTGAAAGACACCATTTGTAGAAAATTTAATATCACCAATTCTGTTTTAGACTTTGCAAATTGAATGTCCTCTAGGTATTTCAAACCCAACATATCCAAAACAGACTTCAATACCTTTATCCCTATAATTGTCCACTCTCATGAGTTTTCCTAATACTATCAAAGGTACCACTTATCCTTTTTCAGGCACCTAATCTTGCACATCCATACTCCCATACCATGTAACCACACAATCCCACTGCCAAATCTTGCCAAATACTTTTATAACATCTCTTGTATATCCCCTTCTCTCCACTTAGAAAAACATAATATTTGAAACGCTTGCCATTTCTTACCTGGACAATTGTAATAGCCTTTTAATCAGTCTCCTTGCTTTTAAGTTTCTTTTTGCTTCAATCTTTTACTCATTTATCAAACTATTTTCCTAAAAATATAACTCTGACCAAGTCTCCCTCTTGCTCTATCTCTGTCTTTGTCTCTCTGTCACACACACACACACACACACCCATCCAATAACAGTTTTACTCGCTGTTTTTCCTCAATCAGCAAATACCATCTCCATTTCTGTGTTTTTACACTGGCTTCTCCCCCATGCCTTGAATATTCTCTCCATACCTCTACCTCTTAGCACCACTGGCTCTCCTCAAAACTCAAATCAAATACCATTTTCCATTTTGAGATCATCCTATTCCCCTTAGTTGCCAGTGCCTCCATCTACTCTGGGTATATTTTGAAAATATTTTAATTATTAACATGTTGTTCTTTCCATTTTAGTAAGCAAGTCCCTATAGAGCAAAGGCAGTTTTTGCATCCCTAGCACTTAGCACAATGCCTGAGACACTGCTTAATAAATATTTGCTTGATTTCAGTCACATATCATTAACACGGTTACTCTATTTTAAGCACATTCAGTTGAGTGACTGAACACATTGTTCCATTACTGAATTCTTATAATTACTTTTACTATCTCAAATAAAAATGTATGTTTCAGTAAAAATCTCATTTTTATACTAAAATACTTTAATAGGAATATATTTTTTGAAAAAATGCAAGGCACTATTTTGCAATGATTTGAATTATGTTTATAAACATTTTAATTTTCTAGTGAGTTTTGCATGTATATATGTATACAGACATGCATGTATATATATGTGCTTACATATATATTATAGTTCACATGTTTAGAGGTATGATTTTACAAAAGCATTTTTTAGGCATGTTTTTAAACTTTATAATACATATAAAAGATAGGTAATTGATATATTTTATTTCTACTTTACAGATAAAGAGAATGAATCTCAACAAGGTTAATTCTCATGACCTTTGTCATATATTATGAATATATCACAATCCGAGCCTTAGTTTCTCATATGTAAAATGAGGTTAATATGGTATTATATATATCTTTGACCCAGCAATAAACTGATTGTTTTCCAAGAATCATGCTCACTAAGTACAGAATCTTATCACTATTAGGCTGGCCATTTGACGATAAATTCCTTGGTAATGCCAACCCATGAAACATAGAAAAATACAAAATGGCCCTCAATCTTTTGCAGCACCCTTTCATTTCTGCAGTGAGCATGACAGGGACAAAAAAAAAAAAAAAAAGCACTGAAGATGCTAAGAGTCACATTGTTTTTAGTGATTCCCTAAGGTTTAACTTGGCCAACTGTAATCTAAATAAGGCACAAATCTATGTGGACAGACTGGAGAAACTGAAAATATAAGTCCAATAGTGCTTGTAAAAAAAAAAAGTGATGCTAAAAAAGGGAGTCAGGAAGACTCATCTTCCCAAGTTCAAACTGGGCCTTCAGACACTTAAATGAGTTTAGGCAAGTCACTTAATCCTGTTTGCATCATCCATAAAATGAGCTGGAGAATAAAATGGCAAAGTACTTCTGTATCTTTGTCAAGAAAACCGCAAATGGGATCAGAAAGAGTTAGACATGATTGAAGTGAATGAACGATAACAAGAAAAATATGACTAAAAACTGTTGACCATAAGCTAAAAAGCATACCCAATTAAGATATGGTAAAAAGATTTAAACATAAAGTTCTCAGAAGAATTGTACACTCTTAAAAATACACCTGAAAGAATGCTCTAGGATCAGTAATAATTTAAGAAATTCAAATCCAAATGAAAACTGAAGTTTCATTTCACACCCAGAAAATTTACAAAGATGGCAAAAGATTGGCACACTAATGTGTTGTTGGTGGAATTGTAAATTAGTACAAGCATTTTGGTAATCAATATAGAATAGTGAAAACCAAGTGATTAAAAACCTTTGACCCATGGATTCCACTACTACACATTCCACCAGAGATTGTCAAAAAGGCCCATGTACCCACAAATATTTATTTTTTTGTGGAAGCAAACAACCAAAAGTAAAGTTGTTGCTGGTAAATGAGTAAACAAATTGTGGTAAAGAAATGTAATTAAATATTACTGCACTACCAGAAATAACAAACTTGATTAATAAAGAGAATCGTGGACTTTTACAAGCTTAAACAGCATGAAATAAGCAGAACTAAAAAAATTATTAAAGCCCTAAAACAATATAAATGCAAAGATGAACCATAAAACAAAAAAATTAATGATGCAAAATTGTACAGAATATAGCCTCCAAAAGATGGAAGACACCACCTCACACTACTTCTCAAAGGTAGGGGTTGTCCACAACTGTGGAACATGATATATCTTCAGATTTTCTTTTAAATCATCTAATCAGTTTTGCTGATTTTTTTTCCTTTTAAAAAATTATTTTTTGCAGACAAGATTAGAAGGGTAGCAATAAACTGGGAAAATATTTTTACATTCAAAAGTTCTGATAAAGGCCTCATTTCTAAAATACATAGAGAATTGACTCAAATATATAAGAATTCAAGCCATTCTCCAATTGATAAATGGTCAAAAGATATGAACAATTTTCAGATGAAGAAATTGAAACTATTTCTAGTCACATGAAAAGGTGCTCCAAATCACTATTGATCAGAGAAATGCAAATTAAGACAACTCTGAGATAATCACTTACACACCTGTCAGATTGGCTAAGATGACAGGAAATGGTAATGATGAATGTTGGAGGGGATGTGGGAAAACTGGGACACTGATACATTGTTGGTGGAAATGTGAATGGATCCAACCATTCTGGAGAGCAGTCTGGAATTATACTCAAAAAGTTATCAAACTGTGCATACCATTTGACCCAGCAGTGTTCTATTGGGGCTATATCCCAAAGAGATTTTAAAGGAGGGAAAGGGCCCCACATGTGCAAGAATGTTTGTGGCAGCCCTTTTTGTAGTGGCAAGAAACTGGAAATTGAAAGAATGCCCATCAATTGAGAGAATGGCTGAATAAATTATGGTATATGAATGTCATGGAATATTATTGCTCTATAAGAAACGACCAGCAGGAGGATTTCAGAGAGGCCTGGAGAGACTTACATGAACTGATGCTGAGTGAAATGAACAGAACCAGGAGAACATTATACACAGCAACAAGACTGTACAATGATCAATTCTGATGGGCATGGTTCTCTTCAACACTGATGTGATTCAAACCAGTTTCTATTGTTCAGCTATGAAGATAGTCATATACTCCAGAGAGAGGCCAGAGGGAACTAAGTGTGGACCACAACACAGCATTTTAATGCTTTCTGTGAATATTTACATGCATTTTGTTTTCCTTCTTAGGTTGTTTTTTTTTCCTTCTCTCTTTCTAGATCTGATGTTTCTTGTGCAGTAAGATAACTGTATAGATATGTATACACATATTGGATTTGTCATATAATTTATCATATTTAGCATGTATTAGATTACCTGTCATCTAGGGGTGGGGGTGGGGGGAAGGAGAGGAAAAGCTTGGAACTAAAAAAAAAAAAAAAAAAGCTTTTGCAAAAGTCAATGTAGAAAAATCACTCATGTTTTGTAAATAAAAAGCTTTTAATAAAAAAAATAAAAAAAATTATTTTTCATTGAGATGGTTCTCTGGGAAGAGTGGATAGGAAAATTCAGGTAAAGAAAAAGAAAAGATATAACATTAATTTTTTTAAAATCAGTGGATCTTTAGAAGTCACCTGATATGAATTTTACTAAAATGAAATTTACTACTAAATATGCTGTCACAGTAATAAGATACTAGAGAAATCCTTGTGATTTGAAAGACATAACAAGAACATTAGTTACCTCTACATTAAAATTCTCTTAAATTGAGGCTATTCCAAGATAAATACTTTCTTTTAAACCCCAAGCTATGTGCTTTCCTTTAGTTTTAAACATTTTCCTTGTTCTCTATTTGCATCTTTAATAGTTTAATGGCTCTGTTGAAATGGCAAAGGAATATTTTGTGTTTGTTGACTTTAAAAAAAAAAGTTTTCAATGAATGGCATTTTTCTGTACAATGGGTATTGAGTACCAGATCAAAATAATTATTTACATAATTGGTTATTTCCATATATGGTAATTTCTGTATATACTACATTTAATTTAAGTGAGAATACTCACAATGTTCTCAATTATTTTGAACAAGTTTTAAATGTGCTCTCTGATTCCAATTTATTCATTAAGTTGATAAACTGATTTTGTGTTTTGTTACTGGGAGTAAATACAAATGAAGAGAGCAATTTAGATAACTTTCTGAAATTATATTTTCTGTTTAGATGGTAAAGATTTAAAAAAAAAAACTGCATAAATCTATACAATCCATTTGTTCTGGGTAATTCCATTCACATTGAAGCACCACAAATTTAAATTTTAAAAAAGGGCTGATTCACAAGGCCTAAAGCAAACTACAGAAGATACTAAAAAATAAATAAATGAACTCTACCTCAGTTTGACTATGATAGGAACAATTCTTCTAATTATATGGATACAGAATAGGTATTTTTTTTTCCAAAAAGCTTTATTGCAAAACACATTGAATCAGGTTCCCTCTATTATAAGCTGTAGTCTACAACAAAGCTGTACTATATTAGATTGTTGATAGGTGTTACTTTGCAACTTTTAAATTATTTCCTATAAATGTATTCTTCCCATTTTTCCCACCCCCCAAACACACTCTAAGGGCTTCAGAAAGTAGGAACCATGTCTTCTGTTTCTTTTGTCGCATAACAGCTACTTCTATATAGAGTAAGTATCCAATAATCATTACTGATTGGAAATAAAAGGAAGAAATAACATAGATCACAAAAACCTGAAATTTATTGTGGGAGAGCAATTGATAAGTTTCTATTTTAAACTAAAGAAGGCTACTTTTATAAGCACTATGACAAGATAAGGACTTGAGTAAACAAAATTAGAGATATAAAAATATATAAAATAGTATGTAATGTCCAAAACTTTACATGACCATTAGGGTTAGGGTGATAAGATTTTATATTCTTTCCTCAGGCACAAAATTAAATGGTATGGTGCTTCTGTGTGAAAGATATGATTCACTGTACACTAATCAATATATCGTACAGGGAAAAAATGTGTCTGCCAGAAGAAGCAGCCCATTCTTTGTTAGAATATTAGCTGTAGTCAGACATAAGCTATCTTTACAATGAAATAACTACCTTCTTTCTCCTCTGCACACATAAATATCTAGTACTCTCCTAGAAACAAAAGAATAAAGTTCACTTTAACTTTTATTAATATATAATTATAATATACCATATCATAATAATGATACTATACTATTATATATTACACAATTATCATAATGTAATACATAATATGTTATGGGTCCTAGAAAAGAGAGGGAGGTACAAAAATCATTTTAATAAACTATTACAAGCATATAATTTTATATTGTCATATTTATATTATCATATATATCTTACTTTATATGACAGCCAGAAAGTTTATAAAACCCATGAACTATATGAGCTTCAAGAGCTCACTTAGGCCAGAGTTGTCAAACTCCCAGGCTCAGAGGCTCAGTGCTGAATAAAAAGGATAAAAATGTTACTGGGAAATGTTTAGCAAAACATAGTGTTAATTTGTGGTATTCCAAATCAAAATGTGGCAGGCAGAGACTTCTATTTAAGTTTATAACCACCAATCTAGACCATCTCACATACTTCCCCACTGAACCACAAAACAACCTCAGCAAGTATAAGAACAATCACTCTTATTTTTCAAAAAAAAAAAATGAACTAAAAAATTCTAATAAAAGGAATTCCACAGAGCAAAACATAATAAATAGACAGGAATGGTTTACTATCAGGAAGCTCCTCTGTTAAGTCCAACAGGTTTAGAGAATTATGGGCTAGATAATAGAAACAATGAGTAGACCTTGAATGGCTTGAATCATAGGAACAAAAAGAGAATTCCTTAATGATCAGGTATCTTCCTGATAAAGGATCTTCAGTAGAGTAGCTGAGAATGTGTGCTTGGCATATTTAGAATTTCATCAGCTAAAGACATAAATGAATTTACAAGTGCCACAATGCTGGTGGAAGGCAGAATCAGAATTCAGAAATATCTTAGACTAGAGTTAACTGTTAAATGAATTAAAATAATAATTAAGAAAAATGTGAAATATTGGCTTCAAGAGAAGATAGCAGAAGCACAGCTAGAAAACAATTCATCTCAAAAAAGCTAGGGATTTCAGTGGATGGCAAGCTCAACAGAAATTAAAAGTGTAAAATGTAAGTTAAAAAAAAAAAACATGAACACAAATCTAGGCACAAAAGAGGCATGTATCAAAATAAGCTAGGAACAGAGAGGCTACCAAGTTTGAGTTATTATTCTGCTCTAGCCTGGCAATAGCTGAAATCCTTTATTAGATTTTTGAGGGTATTTTAGGTTGAAGAGACCAATAGACTAGAGAGTATCCAGATGAGAATCACCAAGTTGGTGAAAAGTCTTGAGTTCATGCCAAGTTAAAATTGGTTAAAGAAACTGGGAATATTTAGAGGAAATAAAACTCAGTGGAAGTCATAGTTATTGTCAACTATCTGAGAGGCTGTCAGCTGTCAGAAGGATTTGATAGACTTTCCTACTGAGATCATAAAGCTCTAGAATTGGAAAAGGACTCAAGTTATCTTGTTCAATCCCCTCATTTTACAAATGAGGCAAGTGATACCCAGGAGAATATACCCAAGGACACACACATGATAAGAACCAGAAGTGAAATTCAAACACAGGTCCTCTAACTCCAGTCAGTGTAGGGGATTTTCTCCTACCTATTATACTATACTACATCTGAAGGCACAATTAGAAGTAATGGATGGGAGTAACAAAAGGGCAACTTTAAACTTCATGTAACGAGAAACTTCCTAAATAACTATTCTTAAATCTTGTAGAGACAATTCATTTTTTTAGGTCCCTTCCAACTGCAATCTTGTTGATTTTCTCTGGTAGTGATGAAGTCATTCTGTTTCTGTTCTGCAACGCTGAAGAAAAAAAATGTAAGTCCTTAAACATTATTTTAGAGTAGTAATTTGCTATTTTCTAATAAAAATGCACAATTCTTTTCTGACCTGAAATATTTTTTTTCTCTCTTCTTTCATATTTTCCAGTTTCTCATACCCTCAGAATATAGAATTCAAGAGATTCAATGATTAAAATCAAATTTGAGAATTGTCTCACAGGTCTATCAATAATAATGTTTTATGGCATAATCTACTTTTTACATTTTAGTATCAAATAGTTGAGTGTCATGAAATATAGGTCTGAATAAACCACATATCTTTTTCTGCTATTGTTCTAAATGACAAACTTTGAACTACATTTATTTTACACTTACATATCACACTTTTACTTGCCAAATTTCTTCTTAATAATATTTGTAATATACTGATATAATTCTGCATTTTATCTTTCTTCTATACTTCAATTAAAGCCCCATACATGGTAATTTCCACATAATATGGCTATATTATATTCCATCTTTTAATTCACTGACTGAAAGTAGTAATAGCAGATAAACTATGGAATTTTAAACACAAGACTTAATAGTACTTTCTATATACTCAACCAAATCAAAGCCAATTCATTCCACACTGGTAAATAAATAAGGATATTATAGCCAGTCATTTGCCTATTTTACAACATAATGGGCTAACCTAGCTGGTGTCTGTGCCACATAATGCAATGGTTACATTCTGAACAAGTCCTATTTCACACACAAGTAGCTTCCAAGACCCAAGGGGCAAGGACAAATCCAGTTCCTGGTGAAATACATGAGACCTTAAGAAAATCCTTTTTAAAAAAATTCTTATTGAAGCATAATGGACATGGGACAGTATATGTGTATTTATAAGCATAAAAGAATCCCAATCTTCCTATCACTTCTGCTATTCACAAAAGTGAAGAGATGGAGCAAAAGCTGTTTTTCCATTCTGCTTTGCATAATCCCAGATAGCTCCTTACAATCACAGGAATAGAATAGAGATAGTTCTACCACTTTAGTGTTTGAAAGAATACCTTGAAATGGCAAAAGTTTCCCTATTTATACTCATC
Source organism: Myrmecobius fasciatus (assembly GCA_023553655.1). NCBI lineage: Eukaryota > Metazoa > Chordata > Mammalia > Dasyuromorphia > Myrmecobiidae > Myrmecobius > Myrmecobius fasciatus. The sequence goes on along the minus strand of JAJPUD010006028.1, from coordinate 77,608 downwards.
CAATTCAGAAAACCAACAAAGGCTCTCAAAACCAAAACATGAAATATCATTTTTGCAACGTTCTTAAGTCTCTGGAGCATAGGACTTTCAAATTAAACAAGTATTTGAGCTTGTCTCAAACACTAAGGATCCCTACTCTAGATATGATTATAGTTGAAGTATCAGCCAACTAAACAACCCCCCCCCAAAAAAAAGCCCCCTACTGGACTAAATTATATTTCCTTAGCTTGTTGATAGGACAGCTTGTCATCTTGGAACAGACACAAGACTTAAAAAAAATTTTTTTTTGATTGAGTTTAATAATAACACAACCAATTGTGCATTATAATAAATAAAGAATATAAGAGATTTACTAGAACTTCACTTTATTTCATATAGAAAATGACAACATCCAATACAGGTTAACATATAAAATTATATCGGTTATCTACAAACATAAAATAAAGCCCTAATTAAAAAAGACAGCCCAGATTTCTGATTTCCCTGTGCATCAAATATCTTTTCTGTGCATTAAGCATCCAACGAAGTTGACAGGAACTTTGTAAACTGACGAGATATAAAGGGTTCGATGGGAAGAACAATCTGGCTGTCAGTTCCTATCATAACATGAGGGGGGAAAGGAAGGGGGAAATGCACTATCATTGTTGCATTTCTAACCTTTGTTTCTAATTTAAATCATGACTCTGGGTTGGAGGGAAAATGATGATTTAACATTTGCTCTGTTTAACACACACACACACACACACACACACACACACACACACACACACACACAC
>JAJPUD010006028.1:219-67051 GCA_023553655.1 Myrmecobius fasciatus | reverse complement strand
TTTTTTTATTTGCTGAGGCAACTGGGGTTAAGTGACTTACCCAAGCACACAGCTAGGACGTGTTAAATGTCTGAGGCCAAATTTGAACTCAGGTCTTCCTGACTTCAGAGCTGGTGCTCTATCCACTGTGCCACCTAGCTGCCCCAATGTTTCATTATATTAAGGGAAAAAAATTGATCCAAACTTCCACTCATGGGCTTCTCATTTTGCCCTGTAGATCCATGCAGAAAAAATCTAAACTTTCTTTTATTTTGTAAAAATATATTTTCTTTCAACATTTGAAGATAGTTATCAGGCCTTACTTAGCTTTCTCTTATTCAGACTAAACATTTTATAATTAATCTTGGTATGGTATAACTTATTCTCTCACTATAATAGTTCATTCTCTTTGAGTATATTTTAGTTTGTCAGTATCCTTCCTTTAAAAAAAAAAAAAAAAAAAAAAAAAAGGTGGTACCCAGTACTGAACACAAAGGATTAGAATTAGTCTATATATAAAAGAATATTTCAGGACCATCAACTATCACAAGAAGTCTAACTTGCAATTTTGGTGCCTGCAGAGGAACAAGGTATGGCTACTGGTAAATTTACTCCTTGGGAACAAGCCCAAATGATTCCATTTTAGTCATAACTCTGTCTCTCTCTTTCTGGATATTAAATTTATATTAATTCAGTCTAAAACCAATTAGCTTTTTTGGCTGCTGTTTCTGTTAACATACATTGAGCAGAATACTATAAACTCCTGGCTGACTTCCCCCTCCCCCATCCTTTACTTATGATGTTGCTTTTCTGAACCTAAGTATAAGAAATTGAGCTTATCTTGATGAATTTTCATTTTATTTGAGTCTATCATTACAGTCTACTGATATTCTTTTGAATCCTAATGTCATCTATTCAATGGTTTGTGTCATCTGCAATTTTGATAATCATATCTTTAACTTCAGTTTAGACACTGAGACAAACATTAAGAATTCAGGATCTAAATCAAGCAATCAACAAGCATTTATGTGGGGCATACAAAGTGCCATGCACTGTTTTGGCACTAAAGATATGAGGACAAAAATAAAACTATTTTTTCTCGAAGGCTTACATTCTATTGGGAGAGACATTGCATTCATATAAAGGTGAATTCAATCCAAAAAAAATATTTTTGGTGAAGAAGAACTAGCAGGTAATAAAGATCAAGAAAGATTTCATGGAGAAGATGAAATTCTAGTGCAGACTTGAAGCAAACTAGGGTTTTTATAAGCCACAGTTGAAGAAGTGATTCCTAAGCAAAGGGAACCATCTGTGGGGAAAGCTGGACAGAATATTGTATGTGTAAAGAATAATTAAGGTCAACTTGGTTGGAACATGAAGAACATGAGGAGGAGTAACATATAAGAAGAGTAAAAAAGTAGGTTACAATTAAATTGTAATGTGTTTAAATGCCCCAAAGAAGAATTTATATTTGAGACTTTGGATAACAAGGAACCATTGAAGTTCAGTTGAGATGGGGAATGATTTGATCAGAATGGTACATTAGGAAAATTACTTGGGTAGTTATATAGAAGATGAACTGAAGAAGGGAAAGCCTTGAGGCAGAGGGACTAATGGTGTTTATATAAGAAGAGATAAGGTAGCTGCAGAGAAGGTGATAGCTAAGTAAATGAAGGGAATGAATAAGAGAGGTGTGGAGACATATATAGGTAGATTTGGAAATGAAGTGAATATGGGGAGAACTGAAAATGAGGAAACAAGTATGACAATGTGGTCACAAACTCAGGTGACTAGAAACATGTTCTGCTCTTGAAAGAAATAGGAAACTTAGTAATAATGTGGAATTGATATAAAAAATCATGAGTCATGTTCAGTTTAAGACCCTTAAAAGACATTTAATTCAAAATGTTCAGTGGGCATCTGGGGATGTGAAACTGGAGGACAGAAGACCAGGACAATATATTTAGAAAGGGAGATATTTACATGGAAATAATTAAATGAATGTAAACTGTGTCCTTGTTTATAGACAGAAGAAGATGCAGAAGAAGACTCTAGGTTATACTCACAGTTAAAAGGTGAAATATATGAATGATTTAGAAGCAGAAAATGAGAAGTAGGAGTGAGTCATATAGGAAAACTAAAAAAAAAAAATAAGTGTCAGAAAAATCCAGAATAAGAAATAACTATTTAAATTGGAATTAAAAGATTACTGATAATTTTGGAGAGAGCTATTTAAGCTGAATTATGACACTGAAAGCAAGACTACAAGGACTGAAATGTGAGTTAAAGAAAAGAAAGCAAAATCAGCTATAGACTTTTTCTGTGAGTTTGCAGTAATTGGGAGAAAAGAAATAGAGGGATAATTTGAGGGGATGGTAGCATCTAAGGAGGATTTTTTAAAGATGGGAAAGATCTAAATATTTTCATAAGCAATATCAATTGATTAGATATAAAATGAAAGATTATAATACTAAGCAGAAACTAGTGAAAAGGTCTATAAGGAAAAGAAAAGGAAGGAAGAGTAAGTCATTCTTTTCCAGTAAAAATATTAAGTACATTTCCAAATTATAAGCAAATTACTGTGTTTTGTGAAAGTGGGCTGAAAATCAGCATTCTCTTTGACAAAATAATTCTTTTGGTTCATTTTAAAATGTTTTATCAAAAATTCATTTTGGATTAACTTCATTTTCTTAGTACTAATTATTTCTGATGTCAATGAGATAGTTATATATTTTAATTTTATAATCATATGGATATTTATTTCAGTAACATCCCCCCAACAATCTCTTTTTACCTCTGTAAGTTCAACATCATGACAACTCAGTTGTTTTTGAGCTTCTTCTAATTGATTAGCTATTGAAACCTTCTCTCTTGTAACTTTTTCCACCTGAGCTTCTAGTTGAGCCATATTCTGAGATAATGCAAGCATCTGTAAGGAAAGAAAATCTCCAAGTAAAAAGGCACAAACAAAAATTCTATACATTATTTAATAAAATAAAGCTCAGTCCAACTATCAGGCTATACCTTCGCATTATTTCTCATTTACAACTTCTCTTGAAAACAGGTATGTTAATTTATCTCCTGTTTTTCCATGATTTATACTGTGTCATATGACTCATTATTTTTCAGGTCTATCTGCCCTCATTTAGGAGATGGGATGTTTTTAGCCTAAATCTAAAATAAGGACTTAACATTTCTTCCTCAGAAAGATTTCTCCTAAGAGTCCACAAAGAAATCAAGGTTCACAAATTGTTCCATCAGGGTTAGGAATTACAGAGCTCAATTCTTGGATGGATCCAGAGAGATCCTTTTGTTTATCTTTTAAAAAATGGGTATACATTCTCCAATTAATAAATGGTCAAAGGATATGAACAGACAATTTCCAGATGAAGAAATTGAAACTATTTCTAGTCATATGAAAAGGTGCTTCAAATCACTATTGATCAGAGAAATGCAAATTCAGATAACTATGAGATACCACTACACACTTGTCACATTGGCTAAGATGACAGGAAAAGATAATGACCAATATTGGAGGGGATGTGAGAAAACTGGGACACTGATACATAGTTGGTGGAACTGTGAACGGATCCAACCATTCTGGATAACAATTTGGAGCTATGCTCAAAAAGTTATCAAACTGTGCATACCCTTTGAACCAGCAGTGTTTCTACTGGGCCTATATCCCAAAGAGATCTTAAAGAGGGAAAGGGACCCACATGTGCAAGAATGTTTGTGGCAGCCCTTTTTGTAGTGGCTAGAAACTGGAAACTGAGGATGTCCATCAGTTGGAGAATGGCTGAATAAATTATGGTATATGAATGTTATGGAATATTATTGTTCTGTAAGAAACGACCAGCAGGATGATTTCAGAGAGACCTGGAGAGATCTACATGAACTGATGCTAAGTGAAATCAGCAGAACCAGATCATTACGTACAACAACAAGACTGTAAGATGATCAATGAGATGATTCAAATCAGTTTCAATTATTCAGTCATGAAGAAAGCCATAAACACCCAGGGAGAGGTCTGTGGGTTCTAAGTGTAGACCACAACATAGCATTTTCATGCTTTCTGTTGATGTTTGCTTGCATTTTGTTTTCCTTTTCAGGTTTTTTTTTCCTTTCCAGATCAGATTTTTCTTGTGCAGCAAAATAACTGTATAAATATGTATACATATATTGGATTTATCATATATTTTAACATATTTAACATGTATTGGCCTACCTACCATCTAGCAGAGGGGGTGGGGGGGAAGGAGGGAAAAATTTGGAACAGAAATTTTTGCAAAGGTTGATGTTGAAAAATTAACCATGTATATATTTTGTAAATAAAAAGCTTTAATTAAAAAAATTAAATTAAAAAAAATAAAATATGGGCTTATCTTTATGGCACTTTGCAATTAGGACTTCTCATAAAAACAAGTAAACTGGAAACTGAATAAAGTCAGCTTTTTCAAGGAATATACCAAAAAAGGGAAAATGTAGGATAATTTGAGGAGATGGTAGTTTAGTAAAGGGTTGTTTATTTTCTAGGCCATGTTGATTTAGCCTTATATGAAGGTGATAGAAAAGGGAGGAATTGAAGGTTGAAGTTTGGAGGGAAATGAGTTTTTCAGCTTAAATTAATTAAATAACAAAAATTTTAATTGCCTGTTATGGGTGGAGCTCAAGTGTAAAGCACTTGAAATACAAGCATAAAGAAATAATCTCTACTGTTAATGAGTTTACATTCTAATAGGAGAGCTGAAAATAATCTGAATAAAGATGACATAAGGGAGAAAAAAAAGAGAAGAAGGAAGCAGGAGTGACAAGAATGGGGGGAAGGGGGAAAAAGGAGGTGGGAGGGAACAGAGAGGGAAACAGAAGAAGAAATAGGAACAGTCAGAAGGGTAAGGGCAAAAAGATTAGCAGGAAAGAAGAGTATCACAAAAAAATCATAGGAGACTATCATGGAGGAAAGATTGATCAATAGTGGCAGATGAAGTAGAGAAATCAAAAAGGATTGAAGACTAAGAATAAATTGCTACATTTGACAATTACAAGATCATCAATAACTCAGCTGGATAAGGAAGTAGAAAGCCAGAATTCAAAAGTTTAAAGAGTGAAAGAAGGGATCATAGTGAATAAAGCCAGCTTTTTCAAGGATTATTGGGGGGGGGGGGAGAAGGAGGAAGGAAGAGGGAAGATAATAGGATGATTTGAAAGGATTTCAGTTTAGTGAAGTTTCTTTTCTAGGACATGCTGACTTAATCTTGTAGGAAGGCAGTAGATAAGGGAAGAATTGTTAAAGGAAGGTTGAAGGTTGGAGGGAAATGAGATACATGTATTAGAGATGGGACTTCTGGTTCTGAAATCAGCTCTCTATTTTATTATACTGTGCTGTCTCTCACTAAACTATATAGTACAAAAATTCTAATTATTTCCTTTGCATCTTTTTCATTTTCTTAAAAATAATTAAGTTCAAGATCATTATTATGATGGTATAATTTTACTTTAGCCATTGCTACTTAACAGCAGCAAATCTTAATTGCCAACTAGCATAAATTATAACTTCATTTAGGACAATCTGTAATTAAATACATTTTGGGGTCTTTTCAAAAACAATACCCTAAAATTTTTATTTTTCCAGTTGTATGTGACATGTCAGCCTCAAGCTACAATGACTTCTACTTTGCCAGTGATTCTCATCATTGCCCATTCTCCTCTGACTCAGGTTCTTTTCTGATCCACTTCCTGTCTGCTCTCTCCTAAGCATCCACTTTCTGAGGTCTCCTCTCTTGTTGTCATACCCTCCTTTTCTCCATTTCTACCATCTGGAAACCAACAATGCAGAAGCCACAGGAGGTGCCCCAACTGCATCTGTTGCCAAGACAGAAGTAAGAAACACAGCTGCAGCACTGCTGGATTTCCAGAACACTGACATCAGGTAAGTCCTTAACTTTGACAGGGGCAGAGAGTTCAAACAGAACAATCAGGCTAGGAGAAGCTGGAATACATTTTTAAACTCTAATTCTTCCCTGTGTTCTGATCAGAGATTGTCAAGATGTACTTTGCTGAAGAAGGGATATAATTCCATTCAATGAACACTGACAGAATGCTTATTATGTGCTAGGAATTATGGTACAATGGGTAAGAGCCAATTTAAAAGATCTGGATTCAGATCCTACCACTAATGAATACTAGCTGTGTATAAATTAATAATAATAATAATAATAATAAATTAGTTTTGTGCACCAAACAAAACGATAAAAACTCAAGAACAAGTCCTATTCCTTATAGATGGCACACAACAGGCAAATAATAAATGTTTTGATTATTACATTAACACATCCAAATGACTAATGAAAATAAGTAACTCCATTATAGGCAAATAAATTACTAAAAGTATTGGGGGAAAAACAAGAGGAAAAAAAAAAGGCAGTATATCCAAAACTGAATTCATTTTCATTCCCCAGAAATCTTTTCCTTCACAATTGTGCTTCATGATCAGCCAGATTTTTTAAAAAGTTGCTATCAAGGATGTATGTGATCAGAAAAGATAGAGATAGCAGCAGTTAAGAATAATAAATGAACAGCCCAAGAATTTGCATAAAATATTAAAAGCCAGGAAGGCTTCCAGGATGTTAAGTAGGTCCCTTGGGAAAGATTTATACATACAGAAAATTAAAAGACATAACCAAAAACTATACAACCTGAGAAATATGGAGATTATGCACTAGCAGTAAAATATGTGATTTGCACTAGTAGAAAATATTCCCACATCAATGAGATCATGGTTCCATTAAAATATTGAAATACTTTCTTTTAACTTCACTATGTGTCAAGCTTTGTGCTAAGTACTAAGGATACAACTAGAAAAGTAAGCCATCTTCTATCAAGGAGCTCACATTCTAACAGGAAAGGGAGGGGGAAAACAACCTATATGGAAAGTTTTATCTGATAGGAAAATCCTATGGTCTTTAAGATACAGTGGCAAAGTGTTAAAGCTTCTTCTATAATTTCATTTCCATTGATAAAATGTTATGTCCATATTTTAATATGTCAAACTCTTTAACAGTGATAAGAATTCTGGAGTTTCTGCTGAAACTACAGCTATTGAAGATGGAGAAACAATTGCTGGGTTTTATCTCCAGAGAAACTGCCTCCTAAGATGATGGTTGAGTCCATTGGTCTGAAGTATGGCCATTTTCAAAGTTCTAGAGTTCAGGACAGTCCTTGTGAGGGAAAATGGTGGTCAAGAAGGTAGGGGCTGTCTCTCCCTCAGGCACTTCTGCTGCTTCAGCATGGCTGGCTTACTAGAGATATATGTGACAACTGGTTGGCAACTGGCAGGGAAGGCTGGTCTTTTTTTCTACCAGAGATTCTTCCCCTGGGGCTAGAAGGACAAAAGATCTGGAAGGCCCAGCTACTCCTAAGGCTCCAGGGCCTATCACAGAACTTGACTGCATATCTTACTGCTGACCAAAAAGATCATGCCTGCTGGGAGTGGTGATCTTTTTGGTGGTGTGGTAAATGGTGTGTGTGTGTGTGTGTGTGTATTAAATTTCATTAGGAAATTGTGCCAATGCCTGTGCCATTATACATTTCACATTTCTGGTATCAAGAATTTGTTCAAATAGATCAGGTCAGTTATTTTAGCTGCCGGGATACCTTATTTTCATCATTTTTTTCTTCATTTGTGGCTGACTTTATAAAAGCATGTAACAGTTGCTTCATTTATGCTTAAGTTTGATTCTAAGTTGATGACCTGATTAGAGATGGTTAATTCAGAAATGACTCGCACATCCATAATCAATTCTCTTGTGATGATAAGCACAAAACATTACAAAAATGAGACTAACATTTACAGCTGCTTCTGACTCTCCTCTGGAATAAAATATTCACCATCTGTAAATGTGGGCTTTTCTGTAATGGATGTCTTTAGCCTTTCATTTTTTGATCCTGTGCCATACTTTCCCCCAACACTTTATTTATTTATTTATTTTTGCTATTCTCTCTTCAACCCACTTTCCTTTGAAGTCACTAAATATTGCAGCATATGCTGACATCAAATTTGGAGAGTCTTATCAATACAATACTTTGTAGAATTTCTCTAATTCATTCTTTGAAACAGATGCTGCTGTATAAGCTGCAATTATGCGCATGGTGGTCTTTTTTGCTTATACATATAATGAGCACCATATCTTGAAACGATCAAGAGAATTATTTTTCTTTTTGCCTATGAGTGGATGATGAAATCAAGTCTTCATTTACCTCTCTAAGGACAGTATAAATCATCCTTTATTTAGCTGTGATGCATTCTTATTTGCTGGCTTCATTAAAATGTAAATGATGGCACACTTCAAGTCCTCCAGTTGATTCACTGGCCTTTGAGTCAAGATATTACATAGAGATTCATTCTTCAAATAAATTTATAAAAGGTCTCCAAAGGATAAGATTCTGACTAAATATCTTAGGTTCCACTTTGTGTCACTTTACAAATGTCCCTACCCAAAAAGAAGGTAGGAAGTAAGAATGAAGAGAAGTGAACTATTTTGATTTTTTTTCCCCCTGATTTTCTAGATTGTTGTGGTGAGCCTTCTCTTACTGAGGAGATAAATCCTCTTGCAGCAAATAAAATCTGAAGCCTTTCCAACATAGGAAAAACCTACTAGAGTTTTCATCCCTTTGATACAGTCTACTAAGAAATAATGATCATATATACTATTGCAGAAAATTACTTGTGTGGAGACTGTAATCTTTTATGTAAAGATTAAAGTGACTGAGTCTATATCCCAAAGAGATCATAAAAATAGGAGAAAAGGGCTCACATGTGCAAAAATGTTCTGTAGTGGCAAGGAATTGAAAACTGAATGGATGCCCATCAGGTGGGAGAATGGGAGAATAAATTATGGTATATGAATGCAATGGAATATTATTGTTTTATAAGAAATGATGAACAGGCTGATTTTAGAAAATCCTGGAAAGACTGACCTGAACTGATGCTGAGTGAAGTGAGCAGAATCAAGAAAACCTCACACACAGCAACAAGATTATGTGATGATCAACTGTGATGTACATCATTAAACAATGATGTGATTCAAGGCAATTCCAATAGACTTGTGATGCAAAGAGCCATCCACAACTAGAGAAGTATGCAAACCAAATGTGGATCAAAGCATAGTATTTTCTTCTTTTATGTTGTTTGTTTCCTTGTTTGTTTGGTTTTTTTTCTCATTTTTTTTCTCTTTTGATCTGATTTTTCTCGTATGGCATAACAAACATGGAAAGAAAAATTTGGAACACAAAGTTTTACAGAGTTGAATGTTGAAAACTACCTTTACATATATTCGGAAAAATAAAAAGCTATTGTTAAAAAAAAATAAAGATTAGAGTGATATGAAGTTCTTGAATAAAACTCAAGAACAAAACAAGATATAAGAATACTGTCAGACACTTAAAAGGGCAGCTAGGTGACAGAGTGGATAGAGCACCAGCCCTGAAGTCAGGAGAACCTGAGTTCAAATCTGGTATGAAACAATAAACACTTCCTAAGTGTGTGACCCTGGGCAAGTCACTTAATCCCAATTGCCTTGGGAAAAAAAAAAAGACAAAGTTATAAATTTTAATTTTCTTTAATAAAGACTTGCTGATATCTAAGAAAGCATGACAAGGTAATTTCAACAACTACAGATTTAAATATTTAACACCAGTTACCGTTGCTCCCAGTTCTTCCCGTTCTTTTTTCACCTCTTGTCTCAAGGCCTCCTTTTCACTGAGTCGTTTCTCTTGCTGGATTACAAGCTCTTTTTCAAATCGACTTTTCTGTCTTTCTAGCTCGGTCTTTAACTGTTCACACTGAATTAAAACCTATTAGATAAAAATGAATAATTGCCAAGTTACAAAATGTAAAATTGCAATAGCCTGAATTTTAAGATTTTTTAAAAAATAATGTGAAGGTTTTGGATTCTCATGTAAGTACTACCAGATCAAAAAAATCAACCTCAACTATGAAGAAGAAGATGAAAAATAATAAGAAGCAACTTTTTTTATACTTTAAGCTAATCTCATGTTTTTACTGAGAGATAAAACACTGAATAAATTGAGAAGTACAAGAATTTGGAGCCTTAAATAGAGTTAGTAATATGATATAGGAATTTAGACAAAGAGGTCAGAAAAAAACAATTTCCTCACTCTGAGAATATATCTTCAAAATAAAACATGTAAATATTCGACAGTTGCTCACTCATGAATATGATATTTATGATATGATATTTAGATAAAATAAAGAATAATTTAATAACCAATTTAGAAGTATGGCATTGAATTTAAAATTATATGCAAGGTACTATTTGAGATTTTATGATAATCTTCCTTAAATACATTTAAGTCATGCTTTGGTTTACTATACTTATTAGTATAGTTATTATAAAAATTAGGTAATAAATTATAATAAAAGGGGGCAGCTAGGTGGCGCAGTGGATAGAGCACCAGCCCTGAAGTCAGGAGGACCTGAGTTCAAATCTGATCTCAGACACTTAACATTACCTAGTTGTGTGACCCTGGGCAAGTCACTTAACCCCAATTGCCTCAGCAAAAAAAGCAAAAAAAAAAAAAAAAAAATTATAATAAAGTCACAAACCCAATGAGATTATGTGATTGTAGAAAATGATACAGTATTTTAAAAAAAATAAAAATTCAACTAGGAAATAAACAGGGAAATTCTTACTTTGCTCATTTTAGTTTATTTAGAAAAGTCTCTTTTATACATATTCTATTTCATGATTTCATTCTCTATCTTATGTATTTTACAGAAAAATAACATTAAAATAACACTAAAGGGGATTCAGTGAGAAAGCTAATTTTTTAAACCACATTTTAGTCTGAGGCAGCCCCTTAACCAAAATAATAATCTCGTATTTCTGCTCTCCCTTTAATTCTTAGAAACCTATATCCCACACAAGACAGCTTAATCAACAAGACAATTTAATAAGATTAATAAGACTCTATAAACTTTTTTTTTTTAAAGTTTTGAGTAAGGATATGCTTCCCTCTAGTGAAAATTAGAATAAATACACTCAATCTTATCAGGGAACTCAATGAAGCATTGCTTCTCCTGGATGAGAATTTTTCTCTCATTTGAAAAACATAAAAATTATGATTTCCATAAAATTCTTCTGTAAAGTTTCTGATTTCATGGCTTAAGGAATTTGGTCACTAAAAATCGAGAAGTAAAAAGAAGAAAATAATGAGAGAAGGAACTCTAATCTATACTCTAATGCAAAATATATCTGAGCTTGATCTTGGACTAATTCCCTAGCTAACCTATTCTTCTGTATTTATTTTGTTTTCCATGATCTATTAGCCTGGCCACTTCCTTATCAATCTAATTCCACTGCTATTATCTGGTTACACCAACTACAATTTGAGGTGAAATTTTTGCCCGATCAAGGTGCATATCACTACTGCCTAGTACAATAGCTGGCATATCAAAGGTGGTTATTGAATTAAATTCCTCCAATACTCATCCCCATCTAGTTCATTAGCTGCTCTGACTCTAGTAGCCACCTGGACTTCTCTCAACCAAGAGCAGAGGTTGTGTATATTGGATATTGTGTATATTGTTCTGGGCAATGGTTGCCCAGAACAGACAAATGACACCTATGATTCAATCAATCACCAAGTAATTAAGTACCTAAAATGCTCCACACATTATGGTAGGTAATAGGGATAAATATAAGAAACAAAACCTCTAATCTTAAGGAGCTTATTGTAATGGAGGAAGATAACAAATATAACAAATATATGCGTATGTACAGAAAAAGAGATAAAGAAAAAAAATTACAAACTAATTCAATATAAACTTTTTTGAGACAGCTAGGTGGCACAGTGAACAAAACACTGAACCTCAGTTCCAATCAGACATTGACTAGCCGTGGGACCCAAGGCAAGTCACTTCATTGCTTCAGTTTCCTCAGTTGTAAAATGGAGACACTCATTGCAACTACCTCCCAGGATTATTGTGAGAATCCAGAGATGGTATTTGTAAGGCACTTAGCAGAGTGCCTGATACAATATTATGAGCTGTATTAATGCTGGCTAGGAGTAGCAGAAATAGATGGGGGGAAATCAAGAAAGACTTCATTTAAATGATGCTTGTTCTTCAAGGATTCCTTGAAATGAAACTGAAGACAGGATGCATTGCAAACCCAGGAGATAGATAATTCATAGAGAATGGAGATGAGATGTTGCAGTATAAGCAATTAAGAGGCCAGTGTGTTTAGATCCTAGAATTATAGAGTAAAAATAATGTACTATAAGGTTGAAAAGATAGGTTTAAGTAAGACTGTGGAGGTCTTTATAAGCCAAAACATTTATATTGTATTAGCTCCTAGAGGAAACAGGGAGCTACTAAAGTTTATTGAGTAAAAGAATGACAAGGTCAAAGCTATGTTTTAGGAGAATCACTTTGACTATAGTTAGAGTAATGAGAGTTTTTCCACAAGTCAACAAGCATTCATTAAGCAATTCCCACATACCAGGTATTGTGCTAAGCAAGAGTAAGACAAATGAAAGTAGGAAAAAAAAAAAAAAAAAAAAGATAGCCCCTGTCTTGAGGAGTCTATATTTTAATGAAGGGGGGGAAGGATGAAAGAAAACACATATAGGAAAAATAAAAGTGGTAAGGGGTAAAGACTTAATAGAGAAAAGTCTAAAGTGCCTCAAACCAATTAAGAAGCTAATGCAATAATAAAGGAGAAAAGTGAGGAGGGCTTGAACTTACTTGGTAGCTGTGTAAACAGACAGCAGAATAGGATGCCATGAGATAGAAATGTCAAGATTTGTCAGTTTAATTGCATATGTAGGGTAAGTAATAGTGTGGAGCCCATGATAATGTTAAGGTGGGGAATGGGAAGGAGTGGAAAATGGTAGTGATTTTAACAAAAATATTCAAGTTTAGAGTAAGGGTAGGGAAAGGATAATGATGTGTTAAATGATATGTTAAATCTAAAATGTCTCTAGGACATTCAGTTTGAAATGTCTAATAGTTAATTGATAATAGAAAACTAGAACTCAAAGCAGAAACTAAACTGGAAATGGAGATCTGTGAGTCAGTCACATAGCAACACTTGAACCCTTGTGAGTTCATGAGGTCACCAAGAGTGACTATGGAAAGAGAAAAGGAGAGGGCCTTGGACAAAGGTATAGGGAAAACTATAAGAAGTTATGGTATGAAGAAAGATGGATTACACAAGCAGGAAAAAAAAAATCAATAAGATCACAAAAGCCCAGAGAGAAGAGAATATCCAGCAGTCAAAGGTGGGCAAGAATGTAGCAGATAGGGGCAGATAGGGGCAGCTAGATGGCATAGAGGATAGAGCACCAGTCCTGAGGTCAGGCAGACTTGAGTTCAAATCTGGTCTCAGAAAACTTAACACTTCCTAGCTGTGTGACCCTGGGCAAGTCACTTAACCCCAATTGCCTGAGGCGGGGGGAGGAAGCTGCAGATAGGTCAAGAAGGATAAAGACTTGTTTAAAAAAAAAAAAAAGAAGGAAAAGAAATACCATGAGAGTTAGCAATTGATATCTTTCAGTGGGTAACTTTTCAGAAAGGAATTTCACTTAAGTGATGAGATAAAATATAAAAAACGTTGAGGGGTGAGAAGAGAGGAAATGAATATAGTCAAGGTTTCTTTCTCAAGGAGTTTGGCTAAGAAGAAGAGAAATACATAACAGTATCTTTTTTTATTTTTATTTTTATTTTTTTTTGCTGAGGCAATTAGGATTAAGTGACTTGCCCAGGGTCACACAACTACACAACAATTATCTTGAGGGGATAGCTGTGACTAAAAATGGTTGTTTAAAGAGGAAGAAGCTGGGGCAGTTAGATAGCACAGTGGATAGAGCACTGGCCCTGAAGTCAGGAGGACCTGAGTTCAAATCTGGCCTCAGACATTTAATACTAGCTGTGTGACCCTGGGCAAGTCACTTAACCCCAATTGCCTCAGGGGGGGAAAAAGACTCAGAAACTTTGGACATATTTGAAAGGAATAAGAAACTAATATAATGAAAAAGGCTGAAGATTAAAGATGGGATGATCAAAGTTGCAAGCTGCTGAAGAAAACTGGAGGTGCTTGATCAAGGACAGGTATAGAAAGATAGATATGCTTTGTCTAATATGCTTTGTCTAAGAGAAGTCTTATATGCTTTGTCTAAGAGAAGTCCTTCCCTACATTGTTAGAGGATAAAGGAATGAAATTAAAGATGGGAGATAATATCAAGATATTCTGAGATAAGGAAAAGGGGATAAAAGGGAACTCACAATAAATAGCATCAATTATCTCATCTTTGAGAGAGAGGAGGCTTGGCAGGCTTGAAAAGATAAGAAAAGGTTACTGAGAATGAAAAAGACTACATTGTTGAAATGAGGACCCAGCCAGTCAAATTTATAACATACACTTTCAATAATACTACCATGTAACTTTAGCAAAGGTGGAGGAAGCAGATTGTGGAAGTAATCCAGAGGTGACACTGGCAAGGGAGGAGGGATGATAAGAGGAAAAGCCAAGAGATTTGAAAACAGAAGACAATGTAGATTTGAATTAGTTGATTTTAGAGTCAAGACTGGAAAGGAAGGAAAATGAAATCCAAGAAGGGATTAATGCCATGACCTAGAACCAAGGGCTAGAGGATGCTCAGGCAATGAAAGCAAAGGGCAGATTTAGATTTTTGGTTGGATAGAAGAGTGTCATAGTTATTTAACCAGAGATATAACTGGGGTGGGCAATATAATATATTTTATTTTATTATCTATTATATAATTATCTATAAGACCAAGATAGTCATTTACTTTCATTTTTCTTTGGATATGGTTAAAGTGGGAATTGGATATGACTATATTTATGATGTGTTTGTATTGTCTTCCTTGCCTTTTCAATGGTAGAAGGAGGAGGGAAAGAAAGAATTAGGAACTGAAAATAAAACTGGTTAAAAATAAACAAAAACACTACATGGTACATGTTTAGAAAGAAATGATAGAGAATAAGAATAATGCAATAGTAATGCTATGAATCATGGTCTGAACAAATCTTCCTTGACGTAAAAAAAAATCAACAAGTTTGCCACCCTGTCAAAAATTATGACTTTTTCTTATAAGCTTCAAGATAAAAAGTTATCTTGAAGACATGCCAATTTCACAGTGGAAATGTTTTTTAATCTAGTGGGAGTAAAAGGAATACGCAGACATATTCCCTCAAAGCTAGGAATAATAATAGGGTAGTAAAAATCATCCCACTAAGTATAAAAAAAGAGCAATCTTTTTCATTTTAGCATAACAGATTATCACAAAGTGACATAAACATATCAAAAAGAATTTTCAGTTTCAGAGGAATGGCTAGATTTCATTTTATCAAGTAGTTAAATCTAAAGCAAATTCTGTTTCTATCAAAATAATAATTAAGGTAGGGCAGGGCAGCTGAGTCCTTAATCCTGGATGAACAAAGGACATTTAAAGGTTGTCTAATATTTATTTTGATCCTCTAGGGAAAAAAGGTAAGGTAGATGATGGGAATAAAGATGTTGGCAGAAAAGGTGATAGGATAATGAGATTATATTCTAATGGAAAATAAGCTCTCTGTGGGCAAGAAATGTTTTATTTCTATATGTAATCACTTATTAATTTATTGAATAGTTGAAAAAAAGAACCAGTTATCAAGTCAAAGACTCCTCATATAGATACAGAGGCTAGTTGGATGCTTTCTGGTCTATAGATTTCATTTCTTTCTGCCTCAGTAGTGTCTCCTATGAGCATTAAAAGATGTTTAAATTCCCTTCCAGGTCTAAGATGATGATTTTATGATTGGGGGAGGGGAAAATCAGAGGAAGGGCTTCAGTTCCCTCATCAAAAAAAAAAAAAAAAAAAAAAGCACTGATTTGGGGAAGGATTGTCATTTCCTGATTTACACCCAAGAATCAGGGTCCTCAGATGCCATGAGGAAGATGACAAATGATCTCAGTACTTAATGATCAAAAACAATTAGCTCCAATACAAAAAGGTCCCAACCTGCCTTCTTTCTCTTCAGGGATGGGATAAACACTCCTTTTCCTAACAGCAGTCTCTTGGTACAACTGGGGTTTCTGTCTCTTGCCAGACATGGTTTCCATCCTCCTGCTCTAAGTAGCCTTTCAGCTTGCTTACCCATGATACAGAGCTCCCTAGTTTTAGATCTACAGTTGGATAAATAGTTGATCCCAGTTATCCTCTATGATACCATTTTCAAAAAAATAATAACATTTCCATATATTCTAAGCTTCAAGAATATAGAATATAGAAGCTCCTTGGTCTATTTATTTTTCAGCCAGTTATCATTTCATGGAGTAGTAATTTTGTTAATGTTAACCACAGTATTTTTGTATTAAAAAAATAAAAAAAAAAGTATTCACTTTTTCCTAATCCTAAAACTAGGTAAGTAGAGAATAAAAAAGCCACGCCTAAAATCATGAAGACCTGGATTCAAGTTCAGCCTCTGTCCATGATAGCTGGGTGACCATGACCAAATAACTTCTTAGTGTTTGGGTTAAACCCTCTAAGATTCTGTTACAGACAAGATTCTCAACTGCACAAGTGAAGGAAATGTCCTTAATCAGAATTCTCATTACAATGAAATCATAAGTATGGCTCCCCCTGCCCCATCAAAAAAAAAAAAAAATCATCAAAACTGTACCCTCGAGGGGCAGCTAGGTGGTGCAGCGGTTAGAGCACCAGCCCTAAAGTCAGGAGGACCTGAGTTCAAATCTGGTCTCAGACAATTCCTAGCTGTGTGACCCTGGGCAAGTCACTTAACCCCAATTGCCTCAACAACAACAACAACAAAAAAAATTGTACCCTCCCCAACCTTGGCCAATGTCACAACTAGTTAGATTGTGACTAATAACATTGTGTTCAAATTAAACTCTCAGTGCTCCAGCTCCCTCACTCAAAGAACAGGGAAATTGGGCATAATCTTGTCCAACTTTAAAATTCAATCCATGTCATCAGTAGAATTACATGATGGAGGGTATTCACCTTTTTTTCACATCTCTCCGGGAGGAGATATTACTAATCTCTAAGCTTAGGATGTCTGCTATGAAACAGAGTAAAATCACTTATTAAGTACACAAAAATTCATGTGAAGTGGTCAATCATCAAAATAAACCAAGTCCATAGTACTGAGGACCATAATTTTAAAGCCAGAAAGAAACATGAGACAAGAGGGTGAGCTACATAGCATGTGTAAGCAGGGTATAGTATACTAAAGTAGGTTTTTAAAAGAACCATTTTAAAGAGAACTAGGAGTACTTATAACAATTGAAGGGATAATTTAATTACTATGATTAACAAAAATCAAATTTCAAAATTATTGAAAACAAAATTTATTTCAGGAAAGAAGAAATAATTTTAAAGTTTTCTTAAGTTACATGTAATTTCTTAACACTTCCCTCCTAGAAGAAAATTTTTATGTGCAGGGCAGCTAGATGGTGCAATGAATAGAGCACCAGCCCTTTAGTCAAGAGGACTTGAGTTCAAATCCAGTTTCAGATACTTAAAAGTGTCCTAGTATGTGATTCTGGACAAGTCACTTAACCCCAATTGCTTGCAAAAAAAAAAAAAAGGAAAAGAAAAAAAGAAAGAAAAGAAAAGAAAATTTCTCATACAAGATTATGATGTTATAAAAAATGTCTAATATGGTATATATCATAAAGAACATTTGACTAAGAATCAGAAGGACGTGGCTCTGCAATTTACAATCTACGTGATATTCCACAAGTCATATTAGCCTTACTGAACATGTTTCCAAACCTATTTAAAAAAAAAAAAAAAAAAAAAAAGGCAGAGTAGATGACCTCTAATGTCCTTTCCAACTCTAATTCCATGCAAGAAAATCATGCTATGACTGTGTTGCAATATATTAATTCAACACTAGATGGTAGCACAATAAAAGATATTGAAGTACAGAATGGAATTCATTTCATGGAACAATAGCAATTTGCTTTAGAATTAAATTAAATTGTATGTAATTTGACTTTCATACATTGTAACAAAGCCAATTCCTTTTCTACATATTATAAATCTCTTCACAACACAGGTTTATACAGTCTAAAAAGAAAATAGAGCCCATATACATACACAAGTACACACACACGTGCATGCACATACAAGCTCTGTATGCCTCTTTTCAATGCTGTATTTGAGTGATGATTTACTAGTAAATTTTTTTTAAAAGAATGAAAAAATTCTCCAAAGGATAAAAAGAAATGGACAGTAACAAACAGAAATCCATTGTGTGAGTGTTGGCCAAAGAGTACAATTACAGAAGGATTATGAAAGAAAATATCCAAAGGAAAAACGAGCTACTAGTAAGGCTGCTCCTTTAGTCTCTGCTCCACTCACCTTGGTTTTCTCAAAGTTGGCTTCTTCTGTCATCAGGACAGCCTGTTTCACTTGCTCATAGGCATTGGATTCCATTTGCTGCATCTCTGACAAAGTTTTCCTTACTGTAACTAGTGCAGACATTAATCCATCTCTTTCCCTATCAGCAAAAGGAAAAATCCAAAGCAAGAAACAATGAAGCATGAATATATTCTAAACATCAAAATAGAGAAGAGATGAGAATTTAGATGCCAGTTTGGCACATCCTTAAATGTCCCTAAGGAAATGCCCTAAAAATAAATAAATAAATGAATGAATGAATGAATCAATCAATCAATCAATCAATCAATCAATAAATAAATAAGTAAATAAATAAGTAAATAAATAAATAAATAAATAAATAAGGGGAGAGTGGTCTACTAAGTTTTGGAAAAAAGCTAGAGTATTCATTACAAAACTATATACAAGGTATGACAATAATCTGTTATTTAGTAAGGCTAGGATGAAACTGCAAATTGAGTCTTGAGGAAACAGAAGACATTAATCCAATTTGAAAGGGGCTGGGAGAATGGGAGGTAGAGGTGGAGATGGGAATAGGAAAATAATATAATGGGAAAACAGGTTATTTCTGATAAAGGAAGACAAGTATGTAGAAGGCAATAGGTAGGAGTAAAACTGGTTTACTGTACATTGCCTTTTCATTTGCTTGAAATCCATACATTATTTCCTTTCCACAAAATACTATTTTCTTTCCCCTACGCCCCACTTTCTACTCAAAGACCTTCTTCAGAAGATAACAATACTGAATTACTATGGTCACTTTACGATTACTCTCAAGTGGCATTCACTCACTGGTACAAGAATAGGGATGTTAAAGAAAATCAAATACTTATAATAGGCTCTACACCCCTTTTGCTGTGCTCCCTATATCCATAGACAAAAAGCTTGCATTTTCTTCTTAAATCCTGTTCTTTTTCATTCTTGCCATATTCTGACTCTTGATGAGACTGGTTCTCTCCTAAGACATAGCTCTCTTGGCCACCTTTTCTAGCACTGGCTGCTAGAAAAGTCATTTTCAGTCATTCCCTCTGCCTCCCTGAGGTGGAAGAGTTGGGAAATCTTTTGTTCCCACTGCCATTCAACAACCTTTTCTCCTCAATCTCTTTATTCTGTAATCAGAATTCCGGTATTTACTGCTTAGTGACCTTAGTACCTTCTCCTTTCTTCAATGAGTTTAATACCTGGATCAGATCCATCCTTTACCCCACCCCACTCTCCCAATCTCTGCCTTCATGCTAGAGGACTTGAACATACATACTGATATTCCCTAACACACCTTAATCTCAGTTTCTCACTTCTTATTCACTCGCTTCTTATTCACTACTTAAGACTCTTCTCCCTTCCCCACTGACCTCTTGGTGACCTACTTTCAACTCCACATTGTCCTTTTCTCTACAGTCCCATGCCCCAAAATTGAAGATCTTGCCCTGCTAAGCTTCACTTTGGATCACTTGCAAATTCTGCTGCCTTTGTTCCTATATATGTGCTACTGAAAGCAGCTAGAGAGAAACCTCAGGATTCTGCTTAATCTACTACAAATTTATGTTTTATACAACTTCCAGTAAGAGTTCTCTGTGGGAAGGCAATCCTTTTACACCCCTCTCCCAAATTAATTCACAATCCCAACTCACTGTAGAGAATCTTCCAAATCTTCTCATCTCTCCTCAAACCTCCCATCACTCTCAGCCAAGAGTCTTATCTTGGATTTTATTGAAAAGATTTGACTCATTTCCAGAGAACTTCCTCCTCTTACCTCCTCTTCATTTCATAATATCTAGATGCCTTCTGACACTTTCTCCTCTTTCATTCTGTGTTATACGAAGAAGTAAGCTTTTTCCTTACTAAAGCAAAATCCTTTTATGTACTCAAGTGATCCTATTACAATCTATCTTCTCCAGTAAACTGTTGGCCCACTTCCATCTCATTATGCTTCTTCTCACTTACCTTCAATCTTTCCCTGTGTTATTTACCAGAAGCATGTCAATGAGTCCCCCCATTCTAAAAAATAATAATAAAAGAATTGACTGGATCCATCTATCTCTGATAGCTATCATCTTCTATCTCTTCTGCCTTTTGGAGTTAAACTCCCTAAGAGATTATCTATAATAGTCAACCATCAGTGAACATTTATTTAGGGATTACTATGTGCAAAATGTTGTGCTACAAAGAAAGGCAACAGATAGTTCCTACTCTCTAGGAATTCAGTCTAATGAGGGAGATAATGTGAAAACCATTACAGGTACAACATGATCAACAATGATCAATGGAGGAAAGAAGTGGAGGATGGACCGGAGAGGGAAGAGACCTTAGGCAGGGAGACTGAACAGCAGATTATTTTACTGTTCCAAGTACAAGGTTATGAGGGCCTCTACAAAGATGGTAGCCAGTATCAGGAGGGAAGGGAATATATAAGAGAGAAAAGTAAAGCCATCAGGCCTCAGCAAAATATTGGATATGAAGAGTGAGAGGGGTGATTCCAGGATGACACCCAGGTTCTGAGTCTGCAAGACTAAGTCAGAGGATAAGTGCCTTCTATAATAGGAAAAATAAGAAGAAAGAGTCTCTTGGTACGGGAGATAACCAATTTTGGACATGCGAGATGTAAGATGTGTAAAGTATATCCCAATGCTCTTTTCTTCACCTTCATTCTTTATCTTTTTGAACCCTCTGATGTTGTTTATCACTCTCTTCATCCTGATACTCTCTCCTGTCTGGATTTTTGGAGACACTACTCTCTCCTGGGGGTTCTTCTATATATCTGACTATTCTTGCTTGCTCAGTCTGCTTTACTGGATCTTTACACAGGAAATACTAACTCTGGGTTATCCTACAGGGCTGTGTCCTGTGCCCTCTTCTCCCTCGATATTGTTTCACTTAGTTATCCCACCAGTTCCCATGGATTCAATTAATATTATCTCAATTCTGCTAAATCTCAAATCACTTTATCTAGCCTTAACCTTTCTCCCTGCTTACCTCCAGTCTCATATTTCCAATGTCTTTATGGCCAATGTCTACCATTTCATCCAAGGCCATGATGCTGTGGTGCTCTTGGAGAACAAAGGACAAATAACAAGAATAACCGAATATCTCAAACTGGAAGTTCTCACCATAGTCCCAAATGAGCTCATTCTCTTCTCCATTACCTACTTCCCAATTGATGTTACTTCTCTGCTCACAGTCACCCAGGTTCACAGTTTAAGTGTTTCCCTAGATTCTACTCTCATCTTTCACATTCGATCATTTGCCAGAATTATTGACTTTATCTTCCAAACATCTATTTCATATTTGTACTTCTCTCCCTTGACTGTCAGAATCAACTCACACTTGGGCTATTAGCAAGAGCCTTCTGACCACTCCTCCTGCCACTGCAGTTCATGCTCCTAAGGGGATTATGTGAACCCACTACTCAAATTCCAGTGGCTTCCTATTGTCCTAGGGATTAAATACAAAATAATCTACCTTTCAAATCCTTTCATAATTTAGACCCACTCTCCATGCCCCAAGTCTTCTTGACAAATTACCCTCAATCCCTGCCACATACTCGGAAATCCAGTGGTACTGGCTTCTTTGCTTTTCCTCAAACAAAACTCCATCTCAGGTCCTCATGCCTCGGGTGTTTTTCATTCCTATCTCTATCTTCTGACTTCCTTGACTTCAGATTCCACCTAAAATCTCACCTTCTATAGAAAGCCTTTCCAGAAAGCCTTTCCTGAGTCTTCTTAATTCAAGTTCCTTCCTTTTGTTGATTATTTCCATTTTATACTAGATATATTCCATTATATCCAATTATATATAATATAAATATATTATCCAATATATACTGGATATTATATATCCAATACATACTATATATAATCTGCTTGTACATGTAGTTCTTTACATGTTTTCTTCTTCATTAAACCATGAACTCCTTGAGATGATCTATTTTCCCTTTTTTTTTTTTTTTTTTTTTTGGTATCCCCAGTGCCTGACACATAATAGGCAATGGAATAAATGTTTACTCATTGACTGATATAAAGTTATCAAAATTAATATAACTTGGGTCACTATTTACCAACTTCTAACATAAATTCACAGGCTCAATAAAATGAAAATTGTTAAAAATAGAATGAACTGTTTTGGGTTTGAAAGTCTTTAAGAAGAAGGTAGATAACTAATTTCCAGAATATTGTAAAGGGGATTTCTGTTCTATTATCTGTTAATCTAAATGACTTCCAAGATTCTTTCCAATTTTTAAGATACTATGAGATTTCATCAAAGGTATGATTGAAATAAATGTCAAAATGTCTCAGAACAAAATCTAGGTAGAGTGCAATGTCAGAGCTTGAAATAAACTCCATATTCTTTGAATAAAAAGATTCCAAGATAATTTGCCAATGTTTGCAAGTGGCCATAGGGCAAAAAAAGGAGAGCTGAAGAATTTAATTAATAAGTTGTACAAATGAACAAGAATACAACTTAATTAAGTTATTATTGACAAAGGAAAATGCTGAAATTGCCCAGAAATTCACAATGCAGAAGGTGTTTTAAAAGTCATTTACAGGCAGAATAAGTAATGGGTTTATAAATCCAATGTGTTTGTCTATAGTTTTTGGACTATTGTGAGATCTCCAATTTTCAAACTGTGGTTTTAAATTCAGTTAGAATAACTGTTTACAATTTAAAATCTGGCAATAAAAAGAAAAGTGCCTGCCAAGAAGCAACTTTAATTTTTCATTCTATAAGTATCTATAACATAAATATAGTTCTCAAGAGTTTTTTTTTCTTGTTACCTTTTTATGTTTCTCTTGTGTTCTGTGTTTGTAGATCAAATTTTTTGTTCTGCAACTTTAATTTTTCAAATTTTAGCTGGCTTAAAGAGAATACTGAAGGTTGAATTTAGGTTTGTTGTTGTTTTAATTCAAAGATAGTACTGTTAAAATTTTGAGAAATGTATAATTATGAAACCATAGTATTATTATCTGTAGTTTCAGAGAACTTTAACTGCAAGTTATATAATACATGTGGGAACTTTTTCAAAGGGTAAAAATGTGATACAACTGACTTAAACAAAGAGTCATTTATGATGTTAGTTTAAATTATACTGCTTTTCTTGTGCCCAAGTTTAGAGTATTTCCCACTAGAATTTCCTCACTCAGGCAGGTTTTAAATGAAATTTATTGTGTTTAAATTTCGAAAAAGGAGTCACAGCGACAGACAATTATTACCTAAGTGCTGTAGTTACTTAAAATATTTGTGCTTCAATTTCCTCACTTCTAAAATGGGTAAAAATATTATTAAAATGTAAACTATTATTATTACTAAAAATAAATGATATGAAAATAAGAACTCTTGGTTCAAGTTAAATTTCATCAATTAATAATGTAATCAAAATTATACCTACATCTCCAAGTGAATCTTATAACCTGAAACAATGCTGGGTTGCATTTCAAGTATCCAGTTAAGAAATTACTTCACTGAAGAAAATCAAATTATTTTACCATCTGTACCAAAATTGATACCCTGAATCAAAGTTCAAGCTCTTCAATGTTCTAATAGTTTAGTTCAGGCTCAGTCCTAAAACTTATTGAGAGGTATTAGTGATTATACAATTACCTTATTATCTAGTTCTTAAGCACAACAGATTATAACAATGCCAACATTTTTAAACGAGCTGCTCTCTAAGTGCATGTTGACAAATGAAAAAATTTGCTAATCAACTGAAATTGGAAAACGTCATTTCTTATTCACAGTTTGCAAAAAAGAAGCAAATATATTACCTTCCATCTTTGGAAAAGCTGCATAGTCTAAAAGAAAAAACACAACACTTGGAATCAAAATTCCTGGCCTTTATTCCCAGCTTTTCTTTATACTAGATGGATTCAAATCATTTTAATTTCTTGAGGCTCAATTTTCCCATCTGTCATACGGAGATAATACTACCTGTTCTATATTTTCCCCCTTTCTGTAGGTCAAATAAGGCAATGTATAGGAAAATGTTTTTATTAAAAAATAAAGTACTACAGTAGCAAAAGGAATTATTACTATTACTTAAGAGTAGGAAAAATACCAGAGATTTGCCCAGAAAAAAGGAAGTGATTATAAAAGTATATTTATTAAATCCCAGTTCATGATAGAGCATAGCAAAGATGGTGGAGAAAAGGCTGTAACTTCTGAGTTTTTTCCAAACCCTTCCAAAAACTTTCAGATAATGCCATAAAACAATTCCCAGAGCAAATAGGACTGAGAAAAGGCCAGAGTAAAATAATTTTTCATCCAAAGAAAACTTGGGTCAGCAGGAAAGTTCTGTTGCACCTGGGTGGAAGATTATAAACTAAGGTATCTAATTAGTTTATATGATAGCAGTACGAAAGGAGAGAAACCCAAAGCACCATGTGTTGGGGGGAAAATAAAATAAAATGAGTTAACTAATTATTTAAATCAATGTCCACTGTAAGTCCAGAGGATGTACTTTTTGCCTAATTGAGGCAAAATATATCCCCATCAAACTATATATAACAAAAACTTGATGTATTATTAATACTATATCTACTACAATCCAATAATGAACCAGAAACTATGAGCCATCCCCTGGAAGACAGAAAACAATTTTAAAATTGGAAGACAGAAAACAATTTTAAAAGCTTTTCTACATATAAAGTTTGGTGGGATAACGAGAAGGTGGTTGGATTTGGATAAAAAATTACCTGGTTTCAAACTGCTTCTTTCACTTACTATTTAATTGATCTTGGGCAAGTCACTTATCCCGACTAGGCCTCAGCTTCACTATCTGTATAAAGATATTATACTAGGTGATCTTAAGCCCTATGATCCAATGAACCACTTCCATGCTAGAAAAGTCACTGTCCTCAAGAACCTTATATTCCATGAAACAAGATGATCACATGAGACTAAATACTGAATTTATGCAGAATGAAAAAGATCACTAGAGATTCTAAGAGTTAGAAAGGAGGGAGATGATAGCCCTTGCAAATGTACAGAAGTGAAAGAAGAAGTATTATATAAGAGGCACAAAAATGTTTGATTGTTACATAGAATTTAAGAAGGAATACATTACATAATAAACCTGGAAAGGCAGACAGTTAAAAGGCTGCAAATGACAAATAAAAGAATTTTAATTTTTTAATAGAGGCAGACAACTAATGGAACTTTTTAAGCAGGAGAATGAAATGGTCAGATTTCTAGTTTTAAAAACAACTTGCGTAGGTATATGGAGGATGGAGAGAAAAGGGAAGAGACAAGAAGATACAGGGAGATGCATTTGGAAGCTATTACAATAGTCAGGGTGACTAAGGTCAAAACTAAGGTAATGACAATAATTGTGAGAAGAAAAAAGAAATTAAGTGGGAAAAATGGAAAAAAAAAAAGGTACATAATCAATACAACTTGACAACAACTATTGGAGGTGGGGTGAAAAGACACAAAGATTGTGAGCTTGAGGAACTGAAAGGTTGGTATGTTCCTAATGGAAACAGGGATGTTAAGGGACAGGTCTGGAAAGGAAAAAAATGATAATGAGTTTTTTGAGACATGTTCAGTTTGAGATTCCTACTTGACACTAGGACATTGGGAAATGTCCAGTAGGCAACTGGGATTAGAGGTTGGGAGAATGACTAAAACTGGATATTTTGATCTAGGAGTCATCTGCATAGCAATGGAAGCTAAATTCATATAAGTATATAAGACCCACAAAGACATAAAAGAAAGAAAATTCCAATACAGAATTTTATATTATACCCATTGTCAAGGGAATGTACACATGGATGATGTCCTAGAAAAGGAAAATAAGGGATGATCAGACAGTAAGAAAGAGAAACAAGAGAACAATGTCACAAAAATGCAAAGAGGAGAAAGGGTGTGAACTTTGTCAAATACTATAAGAAAAATCAAGGATGAAAACTAAGAAGAGATCCTTGTATGTGACAATTAAAAGATCATTACCTATTATTGTTCTGTGAGAAATGACCAGCAGGATGATTTCAGAGAGGCCTGGAGAGACTTGCATGAACTGATGATGAGTGAGATGAGCAGAACTAGGAGATCATTATACACGGCAACAACAATATTACATGATGATCAATTTTGATGGACATGGCTCTCTTCAACAATGAAATGTTTCAAACCAGTTCCAAATGTTCAGTGAAGAAAGCCATATACACCCAGAGAGAGAGATGTGAAATGTGGACCACACCATAACATTTTCATGCTTTCTATTGATGTTTGGCTTGCATTGTGTTTCCTTTTTCTGATTTTTCTTTCTTGTAGTTATGATTTTTCTTGCACAAAAATGATAAATGTGGAAATATGTATACATATATTCGATTTGTCAAGTATTTTAACATAATTAACATGTAATGGATATCCTGCCATCTAGGGGAGGGATGGGGAGTTGGGGGAAAAAATTTGTAACAGAAAGCTTTGTAAGGGTTAATGTTGAAGAATTACCCATACATATGTTTTGCAAATAAAAAGTTTAAAAAAAAAAAAAAGATCATTACCAATTTTGAATAGAAGACTTCTGAGGAAGAATTAAGTTGGAAGCCAAATCACAAATTGTCAAGAAGTGAATTAAAACGAGAGAAGTAGAGGTAACAAGTGACCAAAATATGTATGATCATAATTTACTGTACATGTGATAAAAGAAGAAAACATACTTCCATAGTTTTAAAAATATTCTTCAATGAAGTTTCTTCTCAAAACACATTAAAAACTAATTATTTTTTCCAATAATCAAATGCTTCTTAAGATGCTAATTCAAAACCAGAGTACTGCTCTATCCATGGAGAAGAGAACTCTAAATAACCCTTTAAAATTTTTGCAATAGTATTTTATTTTCCAAATAAATGAAGACAATTTTCAACATTTGTTTTTAAGACTTTGTGTTCCAAATTTTTTTTCTCCTTTTTTGTCCTCTCCTCAAGATAGCAAATAATCTGACAGATTAAATATGTGTAATTCTTTTAAACATATTTTGATATTTGTCATGTTAAAGGCAGCTAGATGGTACAGTAGATAGAGCACTGGCCCTGGAGTCAGGAGGACCTGAAAGAGGGAGGGAAAAAAAATTTCGAACACAAAATTTTACAAAAATGAATGTTGAAAACTATATTTACTTGTATGAAAATATAAAATACTTTTGAGAAAATTAAAATAATATGTCAGTCACATACATCTTAAGAGCAAGGAATAATATTAAGTAGGGCCATGTGCTTCACTAGTATTTTTACTATATCAAGAGAAATCAAGGAAAACTTTCAGTAGTTTGGATGGGCTTTGATGGGAAAGTTGTAGGAAGGTACAAGTCACATAAAATGGTCATATATGAAAAGACTATAACTTCCATTACTGGAAGAAATATCCACAATGATGAGATCACAGATCATCTATTCAAACATATCTTAAACCTTAGAAAAAATTCAGTCATCAAGCATCTATAAGCACTCATTATGTAGCAGGCACTGAGCTAATTGCTAGGTCTAAATTGCTAGGTCTAAATAAATAGCCTTTGGGCTAAAGAATCTCATTTTCTAATGGGAGAGAGAACTTACAATCAATTATCTACACAGAAGATAAATACTGCACTGTGTCATAGTATTATGGAAAGTATCATATAAAGTCACAGTATTATAGAAGTGTTTGGCAAAACTGAAAACACTATATAAATGTCAGCAATCATCATGATTATTATTAAGTGATGAGAGAATTTGATAATGTCAAAATGGTTATTTTTAAATGGTATATTTTAAACTTCCTTTTTTCTACAGGAGACATCACTACTCTTCTAGTTACCCAGGTTTACAACTAGTGTCATGACTAGCTCTTCAATCCCCTTAACCTCTCCATATTCAATCAGTTGCAAAGTGTCATTGATTTCACCAGTGGGATAAAACAGTATTACCCTACAACAAAAAAAACATGATTACTGATTGATTCAATATCCTTATTTCTGTCATCCGTTTTTCTTTGCTCTATGCTAAAATATAGCCCCTCTCTATTTGGCCATTGAGATCACCAAATAAAATAGTATGGTGGAAGAAGAGAAGAGAGTCCAAAACAAAGCTCTAAGGGATACTCCCACTGCAAATTAACCTGTGCATTAACCTGTGCAAATCTATTACCATATCAAAGTCCAAAATTGCCTCAAACAGCCAATACTTCATTAAGAGGAATAATGGAGTAGAATACATTTATCACCCTATGATGAGAAGTGAATGAGAGAGGAAAGGGGCTCATAGAAAACTTAACAAGATGAAACCAGAGAAGAGACCAGAAAAAAGGTAACAAGTCTGTCAAGATTTTGTGAACACCATTTTCTCCATTAACCACAATGAACCATCAAATCTGGAGTAGTCACTCATTTTAAAATCACGTTGTTTTCAAAGTTAGGAAAAAAAAATAAAATGGTGATATGCATATATGCATACTTACGTGGTCAATCTTTCAATGGTCTGCACATGAGAATTGGTATGAGTTTGATCGAGAACAGCTTCATGTTGGGAACATTTTAAGCAAAGACCACCAACACAGTTAGAAGCTGAAAGGGCAGATTCTTGATGCCTTAATCTCTTCTTGAGTTCTTCACACATGTTCTGAGATTCAGACAAGTCTTTGCTAAAAAGAAGAAAAGAGAAGATAAATGTTACAAATGAATCAAACTCAATATATGCAACTTCATTTATATGGAATTTTTCAAATACAAATGCCAATTTCTTTATTTTTTACATGGAGACATCTTGGATGAAGGAAATCTTTTTAAACAACAATCCAAACAATATCAATTTTTAAAAAGCCTTAAAATATTGTATGAAGCAACTCTAAATTTAGTCAATTTCCCTTTAATGTCCTGGAGCAAAAAAAAATAACCTTAATATCATGCTTTGAAAGTTGGACACTTTGGGAACATATTTCAAAGACAAAACAAACAACTTTGGACACTATGGAAGAGGCTGCAGATTTGTTAAAAAAAAAAAAAATAGAAACCAAAAACTCAAAGGCTGACTGCATCAACCAAAATGAGAGACAAGGGAAAAATACTGTAAATATAATAAAGAACTCAAACCAACAAAGAGTATAAATTTCTATAATAAAAGAAATATTTTCATTTCATTTCTACTGAGAAAAAATGCAGTTTTACTCCATTTAGTGGTGTCTAAAATCTTTGCTTGTCAGTATAATGGTAAGTATATATCATTTGACAACAGAAAAGAAGCCACTTAATTGTTTTCCTCTCTGATGTACTAATTACAATTCCAAAAATACAATACAAATTTGAGGCAAAATGAAGAAACATTATTTATAAAAATTAACCTTTTGGACTGGTATATTTTTTGTTGGTGAAGTGTTTAGCCTACAAAATTTTAAACTAATATTTGAAAAATATAAAAGATCTGATAGTTTAGAACCTCTGAAATCAAAAAATTTGCTGAATTATTTTGAGAAATGTTATTTCAAAAAACATAATACTTCTAAAATCAGCAAATGATTTTATGGCATATATTAAAGTTTGCTATTTTAGTTATTACTAAAGTTGCATTAGATCTTTAGTTTTTTATAAATACTTTAAATTGTTTCACTTTACCTCAGTGTCTTGACTTGAGATTCTAATATTTCATTCTTTTCTTCATAAATAAGTTTTAACTTTTCCTTTAAAAAAGAAAAGAATATACATGAATATTTCTCTATGACCATATATCCTCACAGTGTTGTCTAACTCAAATTCAATTATCAAAAATGAATCCAATCATCTCTTCTATCCCGTCCAAAAAAAAACCCCAAACTGTTTTTGGGAAAGGAAACCTTTTCTTCTCCAACCCTTTTTATTATTCTGAAGTATTTTTCAAAAATGGATGAGCAGCTGCCTTTCCTGTTTCTCAAAGGAAGAAATCATGAAGAACTACTCCCCAGGTCTTGATTTTTGACATTCAAAAAGAACTGAGGAAATATGCCGCTCCACTGACAACATGGGAGAAGCATTTCATTTGATTTGCCAAAACAATAAGCCTTCTTCCAATTTCTGCTTCTCTCTACACTCAAGGCTGGCTGAAGTGTGACTTTAAAAATAATTTTTTTTAAAAAAATCATTCTTTTAAGGAAAGAGCTGCAGTGGGATTGAATCTAGAGCAAAAGTAGTTTCTTACTTAAAAGATTCTTGAATGTTCAACAATGGTTACCAGAATAGTTTGTAAACTAAATGTATTCAACAAATTTAATGAAAGGATTATAAATGAATAGATCTCTGACCATGTATGAATGTTAATTTCAGTAAAGATTTATGAATTAACTACTACTCCATATTAAACAATGGAACTCATTTCATCATTAACTCATTAACAAATACATGTCAATATTCCTCACTTGGCTTAACTATCATAAACCAATAGTTTTCCCCTAATTAGTTTTATTTCTTGCTAATTTTATATCATAGTTTCATCATTTCTAATTAACTGTGTTAGATAACTTAAAAGAGCCAAAAAACCTTCCTTATCACTTAACAAAAAGTAAATAAATATCAAACTATTCGGCATCAAAAGACATGTCTTTGAATCTTGGTTATACTATGGACAAGTTATGCGACCTGAGATAAGTAAATTAAGCAAAACCTGTTTCCCCATTTGTAAGATAGTATTTGATAGTATTTCAAACTATACAAGGCTGTAGTATTTATGGGAATAATAAATACAAATGATAGAAACAAAATGCTTTGTAAAGTTAATGTGATTTAAATGTTGAACAGCAGTCATTGTAACTACCATAAGTCTGATAAGTACCATAAAGTGGAAGAATAATTAGAATATTAGAGTTTTTATTTAAGGACAATCAACATTAGCTTAACTGAAAGTTAGTCTGTTTGTAATTAGATAAAAATGTTATATGTGAAAACAGTATAATTCATCCAGAGAAAGGCCTGTGGGAAGTGAGTGTACCACAACATAGCATTTTAACGCTTTCTGTGAACATTTGCTTGCATTTTGTTTTCCTTCTTAGGTTGTTTTTTTTTTCTTCCTCTTTCTAGATCTGATTTTTCTTGTGCAGCAAGATAACTATAGATATGTATACATATATTGAATTTATCATATATTTTAACATATTTAACATGTATTAGACTACCTGTCATCTAAGGGTAGGTGGGGTGATGGAGGGGAAAAATTTGGAACAAAAGATTTTGCAAAGGTCAATGTAGAAAATTCACTCACATGTTCTGTAAATAAAAAGCTTTAATAATAATAAAAAAGAAAATGGTATAATTTAAATAATTATCTTTTTACTGGAAAGCACTAATAAGCCCAAGAGAGATAGGAAATTTTAGTTCAAATAAATGATTACACTTAATGAAGAAATATTAGTAAACAAAGACATCTGATGAGATATATGCAGATTACCTAAAAGAGTTCTTAACTATTTTTGTGTTATGGAATCTGGGGGCAATCTGGTAAAATCTCCAGATTCTTTATCAGAATAATAAGTATTGTCTATATTCATAATTGAAGAATACAGTAAATTTTATTTAAAAGTTAGTGAAAATAAGGATCTGGAAGTCCTTAACAAAATGTAAGAGAAAAATCTTATCAGACAATTGGATTTCATCTTATGTTCTTGTTATCTAGAATTAAATTTAATCTTTTACAACTCCAGTTAAATCCAGAGAAAATGCAGTTTGGGACAAAGGTTGCGAAGAGACATTAAATGACAAAGTAATTTATATCTGATCCTCAAGAAAACAGTCATTGGAATTTTTTAAGAGAAATACAACTGAACAGGTGCTTTAGGAAAATCACTTTAACAATTATGTGAATGAATTAGAGAAAGGAAACTTGAGGGACACACACCAATGAAGAGTCTATTGTAGATAGCCAGGTGACAGGTGATGAGAGCCTGAACAAAAGGAGGTATTCACAAAGTAGAAAATAGGGGACTTATTGAGAGATGCTACAGAGGTAGAAACAAGACATCAAGATTATAAATCCAGGGGCAGCTAGGTGGGATAGTGGTTAGAGCACCAGCTCTGAAGTGAGGAGGACCTGAGTTCAAATGTGATCTCAGACACTTAACATTCCCCAGCTGTGTGACCCTGGGCAAGTCACTTAACCCCAATTTCCTCAGGGGAAAAAAATTGCAAATCCAGGGATACAAACATCTCTCTGAAATACATTATTCAAAACAAACAGAAAAGATTTAAATAGGGAGAGATGGGAAGATATTGTTGGGGTTTGGGAAGTACTGGACCTCAAAAGTATATTTTTGGGTTTCAGACTGATGTCACATGGTGTCTCAAAAGAATATGTAAGCTTAGATCATCTCCAAATCCAGAGGCAAAGATTTTATTATGTTGCTAACAGCAGCTAATTTCCATCTGGGGTTTTAGCAATTAACAAAGGAAACTTGCACTAGGCAGACTAAGTCTTAATAAACTTACTCTCATAATGCTGAAGATTCCTAATGAACCTGCAAAGAATTGAGTAATTACATCATTGACTGGCAGCTAAGGAGTTAGCAAGGGATTGAGGTACAGATAGGTTTTTTATAGGGGAGAAATAAAGAAATAATCTTGGATGTGGACATCATAACTTGGTCTTCTGATTGGATTTGATCATTGTAGGGTTTATCAATGCAAAGAAATGAGAAAGGAACAGTAAAAGTAATAAAGTACATATAATAATAAAGGTCTGCTTAGGAAAACAAAGGGCCTAATTAAAATATCAGTGCTCCTCCCAGCTTTCCTCAGAGAGTAATTCAGATTCTCTTAGTCAAAGCTCACCCATCTACCAAGGACCAAGAACCCTATCAATATCATATGATAAAAAGATACATTAAAGTAAGGATGGAAATTCCAAGGGTAAAATATCAGGGAAATTATTTGAATAAGTATTAGTAAAGGGAGAAAGAAAGATGAAACTGTTCTAAAAATACACTACAATACTCATGGACAAAAGGATTGATAAATAAATCACAAAAGCCCAGGACTGTTAAAGACTAATGAGGAATGATACTAAAGACAAGGGAAAGAAATTTTTTTTAAAAGAAAGGTTCTGGGAAAGGTATCAGAACAAAAAGGCATAGAACTGATATGGTTTAGCTTCTAGAAAAATATAGCTGTGGTTTTAGGGTCCCTTGACCTTGGGGAGGGCTTCTGTTCTAATAACAAGCTAGTAGTTCTAAATTTTTTAGCTTTGTAATTTGCCTCAGGAAACCCCCAATGTCTGACTACTCCTTAGTCAGATAGCTTCTGGCACAGGAAACTCCCACAGATCAAACTCCTGAAACAATAGTGAATAAGACCACTCCTCAATTCAGTGATGACTGATAATCTTGTCAGTGGGAACCAAGTTCCAGAGCCACTCCTCTATTCACTGCACATAGATAATCTGGCCAGAGAGAACCAAATTCAGGGAGATTACTACTAAACTCTACTCTGGAGCCATAGAATTAACATATCTATGGTGGAAGCTGGATAAATGTATCTCCTTGCCTCTGTTTCTCTGTGGAATTCCCTTAGAATTCAAACCTGCTTTATAATGGAGTTACTTAAAATAAAGTGTTGTCCCTTTACTGGAAGATGGGTTCAAACCTGCAAATTGTTTTGAGACACCTCATAATACCGGTCTGAAACTCCAAACTTTTGGGGACCCCTTTCCCAACCTCAAGAGATCCACTGACTGAATTAGAAGTGATGATAATAACATACAAAATACGGGGTGGGGTGGCAGGGGGGAGAGAGTAGGATAATATACTTCTGGTCAGGTAACCTAATTCAATTCTTACCTCTGACTATTCTTTGCTATATGACCCCCTATATATAGAAATATAAATTGTTATCATGCTTCTTCTTAGTAAAAACATTTGTGAACTGAGGATAAAAATAAGTAGATAAGAGGAAATGAAAACCCAAGAAAATGGTGGAAAAGGTCAGATAGTAATCTGCCCCTAATACCACTGCAAATTCTCTTCTGACTTGGGGAGAGAATTTGCAGGAATAACTGCAGGGCTACTCTCAAAACATCATTGAAAAATCTAATGAAACATAAAAGACTATGGAAAGACAAATGTCCTGATTTTCAAAGAAAAGAAGATAGAATATGAAAACTGTAGGTCAGTACATTTGATTCTCATTCACAAAAAATTCTAAGACTAAATGGTTTGTGAGTTCTAACAATGGGCTTATAAAAGATTTGTGAGCTCATAAAAATGAAAGCAGAGATTACTTAACTCCATCAGGCTTTTGCTACCCTTTTCTGGTCTGACCTGAAGGTCTGTGAGGAGAAAGGTCTTTCCCTTACTCCCTCCACCAGTCCCTAAGTCCAGCCTGCCTTGTCTCAACAGGCCTGAAACAGCATTCCATCATATAGTCTCAATATTTAACATGCCTGAGCTTCTCTCCCCATGGATACTTGCCCTTACTCCCAGTTACATCCTCAGTGCTGCTTAATGGGACATGAGAGAACTCCATGCTGAAGTCAGACCTTTAGGTTAGTGAAAACCTACCTGAGCAGATTCCATGATCACTAACAATTCTCTATTGCATCACTTTAGTAATTCTCAACTCCCTGCTATCATTATTCAAACCCTTTTCACCACCCTTTCACCAAGCTCTTTGGAATATGTGATCCATAATTAAAATTTATTTTCATCCTAAAATATTTTCTTTCCTGACTTCTATCATCAAGTTCTCCCTGAGACCTGGCTTCCTCCTCAGTACCCTGTTCAGCACTGGCTTCTTTCATGCAGGGCCATCTCCAGGCATCTTGATCTATATCTGGCCACTGGACCCAGAGGGTTCTGGAGGGGAAAGAGAGGCAGATGACCTTGCATGGCCCTCCCTCACTTCAATCCAATTCATCTGCATGTTACAGCATCCCCTCCCTGATGTCATGGTCCTGTTTGAGAAGAAAGGACAAACAACAATTCAAGATCTGGCCCTGACAAGCCTCATCCTTAGATTGTTTCCATCATCTGCTGTCCTCTACTGTTCATGTGCTATTGCTGATTAAAGCCAGGGAACATCAAAAAACTATTTTGACTGGGGCCACTACCAATTTATGCTACATAAACTCAATTGGATCCTCACTATGACAAGGTAATCCTTTTACATCTCCCTAACTGATTTCCTATCCTACTCAACACAATTTTTCCAAATCTTTTCATTTAGCCTCAAACCTCTCATGGCTTCTCCTTCCCTCACTATTTCCATTTAGAACCTTGCCTTACATTTCAGTGAAAAACTTGAGGCCACTTGTCAAGAGCACCAATCTCTCCTCAACTCCTGTCCTGCCAAGGCTTAGCACTCAGATGCCTTCTACCATTTATTCCCCTCATTTCTGTCTATATGAAAAAGCAGTCCCTCTCCTTTAAAAGAAAATCCCTCTACATGTTTAAGTAACTCCATCCCATCCTATTTTTTTCAAAATTGCCCACTATCATCCCCATTTTTTTCATATCTTCATTGCCTACTTATCTGCTATTTCCCTTCAGCCTACAAACATATTGAGGTCTCCTACATCCTTTAAAAAAATAATAATTAAGAAAAAAAAACCTTGATCTGGGGGCAGCTAGTTGGCGCAGTGCATAGAGCACCATGAAGTTGGGAGGACCTGAGTTCAAATCTGGTCTCAGACACTTAACATTCCCTAGCTGTGTGACCCTGGGCAAGTCACTTAACCCCAATTGCCTCAGCAAAAAAAACAAACAAAAAGACAAAATCATTCACCCCTATTAGCTATCACCCTATATGTCTCTGCCTTCTCTGGATAACTCCTTGAGAAGCCTGTCTAGAATGAGCCACCGGGGGCAGCTAGGTGGCACAGTGGATAGAGCACCAGCCCTGAAGTTGGTAGGACCTGAGTTCAAATCTGATCTTAGACACTTAACATTCCCTAGCTGTGTGAGCCTGGGCAAATCACTTAACCCCAATTGCCTCAGCAGAAAAAAAAAAAAAAAAAAAAAAATAGAATATTTACAGTCTGTTTACAAATCTCTGTAGGCCAGCTTCGGACTTTATTATTCAATTGAAACTGCTCCCTCTAAATTACTAATGATCTCGTAATACTCCACACATTAAGACTAATCTGTCTTTCTTTTCTTAATCCTTGTCTGGCTTAACCTCTCAGCAACTTTTGACACTACAGATCATTCTCTTCTACTTGCTACTCTCTCTCCTTCTCTTTAGATTTCTGTGACTACCTTATCTTGATTCTCATTTGCCTGACTTTTCTTTCCCATTCTCCTCAGTTGGATCCCCATGATGGCCATGCTTGCTAAAAGTGGGTTTCTCCCCCCATGGCTTTGTCCTGGGCTCTCCTCTGTATACCATTTTACTTAGTGATCTCATCAGCTCTTATGTATTCAATTGTCTCTTCAAATCTATTTCATCTAAAGCCAGCCTCTCTGCTGACCTCCAGATATCCCAAACTGAATGTCCTACAGACATCTTAAACTTAGCATATCCTAAATTGAATTATCTTTTCCCCTATGCCATCTCTTCTTCCTAAATTTGCTATTACTGTTGTTACTCTTAGTGCCCTCTCCCCCAACATATTCTGCAACCCTGACCTCACACTTTTTATTCCCAGCACAAAATATTGTCATCTCCCAGTTTCACCCATTTCACTAATTATTTCCCATACCTACAATTTTCTCCCTCCTCCTTTCTACCTCCTATATTTCTCAGCTTCCTTCAAGCACTAGTTAAAATCCAATATATCACAGGAATCTTTTCCTCATTTCTCT
Source organism: Myrmecobius fasciatus (assembly GCA_023553655.1). Classification (NCBI taxonomy): domain Eukaryota; kingdom Metazoa; phylum Chordata; class Mammalia; order Dasyuromorphia; family Myrmecobiidae; genus Myrmecobius; species Myrmecobius fasciatus. Next base: position 29,901 of record JAJPUD010006028.1, on the reverse strand, counting down.
TTGGATTCCCCAATTTATTCTCTCCCTTCCCCACCCCCAACTCTGTCCCACTCTCCCTCCCCTATCCCCCCAACTCTCTCCCCTCTCCCTCCCATCCCCCCTCTCTCCTTCCCTCATCCCCCCTTCTCTCTCCTCTTTCCCTCTTCTGTCCCTTCTTTCTCCCCTCTCTCTATTCTGTCTGTGTATATAGCTTTTACACACATTTTATTAGAGGATATTATTACACACATATATTAGAAACTGTTTTGTTTAGTTTTTTTATTTGCCTTTCTTGTCTGGCTCATGGTAAGCACTCAATAAATGTTTGTTGATTTAACAGTCAGCAAAGGTTTGTAAAGGACAACTCACATGAAAATAACCTCATTTCTTTCTTTGGCAAGGTAACTAGAAAAATACATCATGGGCATCCTGTATCTATAGTATATCTATATTGAAATGTTCTCTGACATCCTAACCATGTCATACATTTGATAGTCCCAAAACTCATAAATAAATTTACTGTGCATGTTCCCAGAACCTATAAATAAGTTTAATACTGGAGTTTTAGCAAAATATATGAAAAAGTATCATACTGTATTTGTGAATATGATAGAATATTTAAGTTAGTATTACAATATTATGTGTAGAAGAATATGGAACTGGATATGATAAATATTAAAGAGTAATAATACCAAGATGGAGTGAGGCATTTAGTGAGATGCCTTAGAGAACTGTCTTTGGCTCTATTTATTCTCTTCGATATTTTCATCAATATTGGGAATGAAGAAATAGATAGCATGCTATTTAATCTACAGATGATGTGAAGACAGAGAGAAAAATAATGGATAAAAGTCATGATTCAAAAAGATTTCAATAGACTAGAATGATAAACTGAAATTTAGTAATCATAAAGGTCCCCAAAAGACTAAAAAATAACTTTCACAAGTCAACAATATCCTTAAATAAATATTAAGCAGGGTGAATGACAACTGCAAAAATACTTGGCTAGACAAATCCATAAAAAGGATATATGGTTTTGGAAGGCTATAAGCTTCTACATGATGATGTCCCACACCCCCCCCTTAAAAAAAAAAAAAAAAAAAAAAAGCTTATCCCTAGGTTATATCTATTGAAGAACAGTAAGCACAACAAGAAAAGTAAGTTTCACCATACAAAAGGAGTCATATTGTGTTTATTATGAGGTACTACATTTTAGGTTTAAAAATAATAGGAATACTAGAGAATGCTATACAAGAACCAGTCAAAAGATTTAGGAATGTTCAGGCTAGAGAAGAAGATTTAAGAGAAGGCATATGAGCATCCTTTAAGTATCTAGAGGGCTTTAACATGAAAGAAGAATAAGACTTGCCTTCCTGGCCTCAGAGGGCAGAACTAGTAGATGGATAGATGTTGCAGAAGGGTAAATTCTGCCTTAAGGTAAACTAAAAGCTTGCTAAACAATTTAAGCTGTCTAAAAGTGAATTTATTGTCTAAAGAGGTGGTAAATTCTCTAACTGAAGGTCTTACAGTAGAGGATAAATAAATACTTGTTAGGGATGTTATACAAGAAATTCTTAGATTCAGGTTGTACTAGATGGTATTTAATATCATTTCCAACTCGCAATCTAATTTTGAGAATTCTTGGGGTATTTATTAAATAATATTATGGATATATTTTTTATTTCATTATGACTAATATCTACTTATAAAATCAAAATATAAACCAGCTTAAATAATAATTTTATTAAATAATTAAAATTGCTTGGCTTTTTGTAAAGAATATCCAGTTTTTGTTGGTACTGAGATCAATTAATAAAACTTCCTTCCACTTTTATCATATCTTAAAATTAGAAGAGAATAAGTTTCTCTGCTCTCATAGTATTTACTGATTTCTAATCTTGTAAAAATAAACAATAAAATCATTGCAGGAAATGAAAGTATTAACATATCTGATCAAACATACAGCATGCAGTATTTGAGAATACTAGTGAACAAAAAAAAGAAATCCGAACATTAGAAATGAAATAAAAATTATTTCATTACTCACAAGTTCTTGTTGCCATTTTTCTAGATCAGAAGTAGTTGATTTGACCTGTTCTAGATCATCTGAAGTAACATGTGACTTGCTTCCTTGACATGTTCTTAAATCATCAACTGGTTTAATCCAAGAATTTCCCTGAATAAAAAAGTAGTCATTTAATACAATTAAAATTGAAAGTTAAATGGACACTGTGATATTAGGATCTAAATCTAAGAAGAAAAAAATGTGTATACGTATATTGGTAAATCATAATTTTAGGTCTGTATGCTAGAAGATTTATGGGCTAATCTTTTTAATTTCAAGAAAAGCAATAGTGTGTTTTCTCCTAAATTACAGATATCATAGTTGGGGAAAGAAAATGGAGACCTCTATCCTTTTTTTTTCCCTCAGTGGCTAGAAAATACAGCAATCTACCAAAATAAAAAAAAAAAAAAACAATGTTAATAAAAGCAAACAGCTCTGAAGAGCTCTACTATGCTGTATGTAGGCTATTTACTCCAATTCAACATGCCAGGCATAGGGCTAGGGGCTAGACCTAGAGAAGAAAAGATAAATAAAAAAAATACCTGCCCTAAGGAGTTTACATTGTAGTGGGGACCAACATTTACATTACATATTTTCAGTGAACAAGAAAATGTAGAGGGAATATTGGGAAGGAAGGAATATCTACAACTCTTTCAAATACATAATGTGCTTAGAGATTATATGAAAGAGAAATAAAGTGAAATAAACTTGGAATGGCAAACCAGCCAAATTATGAAGGGTTTTAAATAATGGAGTATAATAAAGAGGGAAATCAGAAAAGGAAGGACAAAAGTTTTTGATCTGCAAAAGGATTTCAAATCATAGAAGTCAAACATTTATGTGTAATGTTAGGGTCAAGAATATGGCTATTCTTTTGGGCAACCAGATGGTGTAGTGAATAGAGCCCTGGCTCTGAAGTCAGAAGGACTTGAGTTGAAATGTAGCCTCAGACACTGAATACTTACTAGCTGTGTCAAGCTGAGTCCCTTAACCCCAAATGCCTCACCAAATTTTTTTTTTTCTAAATGCCCATTCTGTGTGGGAAAGAGGAAACAAAGATTTAAGTCACGAGGAGGTAAGGATATTCAAGGGTACATCAACATCTAAACTGAAGCCCCCATGCAGAACAAATTAGGGAATTGGGAGGAGCTAGCATTGTTGTGGAAGGAAATGATAGAATGGGAAAAGGTAGCAAGTAATAAGAATTTGAATGTATCAATTATGGGATGAAGTAGAGTTTTGTTAGCTATTAGACTGGGAAACAGTAACATTGGAGTCGGCCTCCTAAAGGTCCTGAAATAACAAAAAACAATGGCAATTAAGTTTCCCTTAAGTATTAGGAAAGGAGGATGATCAGGTCCCCAGTGACCTGACTGAACTCACAATCAGCACCAGTTCATGTTCCCCATCCCAAGATGACAGGGATGATACTTATAATCAGATAATTTCCTGCAAAAGAAGCAGGTCCGCAGCTCCTGCTTGGGTCTACTTCCAGAAACCTACTTCTGGACAACATCCTGGTAGCCAAGAAGTCTTGGAGGTTCTGGTCCAGCCCATGGAAGGTATTGTAAGAGCTTTGGTCCTGTTGGGGAAGAAGCCCGAGTTCTGGGCATTCCATGACTATAGAGAAATGAGGGACTGGTGATTTTCTTCTGGGGAAACAGAGCAGAGGATTTAGATTCCAGGCTTGAATGCTAATTCAGTGAATGAAGTTACTAAGTTGAAGAATGAGACATCCAAAGCTGGTCTGAGGAGGATGTCACAATATCATATCCCAGCTTGGAATCAAAGGATGGCATTCATTCAAAGCAGAAAAGTAAAATGGAGTTTTTTCTGTTTGTTTGTTTTTTGGTTGGGACAGGGAAGAAAAAGGCATTTAAAGCCAGTACCAGAGAGGGGCTAGGGCATCAGCACCCACTCTCACCTCTAAATCCATGAGTGGTCCACCCTGCTGGCTCTGTGCCCTATGATGTCAGCTTACAGACTCTTGCCTTGTGGTCATTTTCTCACTACCTGATGTTTCCAAGTCCTACTTCCCTCACAGAATATTAATACCCAGAGTAGAATCTATAAGTATTTAAGGTATCACATTAAGATCTATAAAGGACAAGAAACATTTTTAAAACTGCTGTAGCAAGGTCCAAACTTCAGCACTCTGAAGTGCTGAGAGTTGGAGGTAGCACTGATTCTTTCAAGCTGGAGACAAGAAAACTATCTTCTGCTTTACTGCCATTGGTATGGCAGTATGAACTCTGAGGTAATTGCTGGGAAAATAAGGGCTTCAAGGCAGTTGTAACTTAGTTTATCCTTTCAATTAAAAAAATTCAATCACATATTCAAAAGAACTAGTTTAAATAAATAAATATAAATACAATGAATTTTAAGTAAGGATGAGTACTGAAGACCTTTTAAGGGCAGGCATGGGGGATACTTGGGAAATTTTCTACTTAAATACACATTTAAATTATCAGGTTGGTACATATATCACTATTTCAAACATATAACATGCTTATGATAGCCTCTAGGTAAAGTCCTATTTTGATCCACCATCATGGGATAGAAAAAACCTTATACCTTCAAAAACTGTTACAAAGCCCAAACCCAGTCTTGTCTAAACAAGCTGGAATTAATCCTACCATTTTTCAAGTTAACTTCTCTTAAAATGTCAGATTCAGCTACAACTTAAAAAAAAAAATTCAGCTACAGCTAGGACTATAATTCATCATAATGAAATCAAATGGAAATCAACTGGAAATCCCTTAAATCACATGCTATTAATTAATATAAATTCAAGTCAAGATCTGAATTTTGGATTGAACAGAAAACAAGCTTTATTATTTCTATGATATTTTATAAGAAATCATTATCAAAGATTATGTATTTATAATATACAATAATTTTGTCAATGCATAAAAACTAAAATGAAAATATTAATGGAGGTCAAAAGATAATAATTATTGACCCATTTAAATGAGAGGAATTCTGAGGAATTTTATTTTGCTTTACCTTTAAAATAAAAACACTAAGTACAGTGCCTCATATGTATATATATAGTAAACACCTAGGTAATCTATTGATTTATTATAACTAATAAAGAAACAGCAACAGAGTAACAAAGAAATTAGAGAGAATAAAATATATCTAATATAATTTTTTAAATGTGTATACCATGTTAAATTATTTTTAAAATAAAATTCAGTATACCAAATATAGAAAGATATGCATATATATCTTTCTGAAATTATACTCATAAAATATATATATGTTTAAACCAAGTCTTTTTTTTTTTTTTTTTTTTGCTGAGGCAATTGAGGTTAAGTGACTTGCCCAAGGTCACACAACTAGGGAATGTTAAGTGTCTGAGACCAGATTTGAACTCAGGTCCTTCTGACTTCAGGGCTGGTGCTCTATCCACTTCGCCACCTAGCTGCCCCTAATAATCTTTTTTCTATGTGAAAAGAAACATAGGCTTGTCACCACTTTCTTCCCCTTCTTTCCTTGTTTACTTCTCCCTCTGAGTGATTTAACTGTCTCATTTCCTTTCTCATCTTACTTCCCAAATGTCCTCACTTGCCAGCTTTAACTGCTATGCCACTACATGGCTGCTGAAAATATGAATAATTTAGTCATGCTTAGATAAGTGTATAATTAGAAAGGAAAAATGAAAAAGAAAAATTCTTTTAAAAATATATTTTATGTGAATTTTTTTTCAAATAGCCATTCAAATATGGCATTTAAAATCTAAAACAAATAAAATGTTATCTATCAACAACATAAATATATGTATACATTCAAGAAAATAAAAAAAGTTTAAGTAACAAAAACAGTTTAACAATTGATCATAAATTGAAAATGACTGCTCTTAGGTGAAGCAACTGGAAAAAAAATCATCTACTCTATAATTAGGAGTGAACACTATCACTTCTTTATTATGAATGGCATATTTAAACAATATGCCTTCTTCAAGGTTACAAAAGACACCTTCAGGAGTCATTTCAATAAAAGAATAGTTTTAGACCCAGAAAAAGAAGAAAAGCATAAGTAAAGTTATACCATTTTCCATAAGTCACTGGTTTCTTTACTAGCTAATGACCATATTTAATTTTAAAGCAAAGGTATCAAAAATATTAACAACTAAAACATTTCAGAATCATCATACAGAAAGCTTCTATAAAAACTGAGAAAGCCTTTGATCAAGTAGTAATTACAGTCAACACATGGGGAAAAGTAATGTTTTGCCAAATGGCAAGAACTGTAATACTAATTTAAAATTTTATACACACACACACACACACACACACACACACACACACACATATACACACACATTTATTTATTTCTCTCTTTTCCCTCCCCCCCATCCTTAGGCAATTGGGGTTAACTCATTTGCCCAGGGTCATGAAGCTAGAAAATATTAAGTGTCTGAAGCTGGATTTGAACTCAGATTCTCCTGACTACAGGGCTGGTATTCTATCCTCTGTGCCACCTAGATGCCCCCAAAATATATTTTTTTGAAGGCCATTTAAAAGTCCACCTAAAAACTCCATATCATAGTCACAAAATTTTAGAACTGAAAGAAAATTAAGAAATCATCTAGGCCACCATCTCCCCATTCAAGAGATGAATAAACTGAGGTCCAGACTATTAAAGGACTTATATGTTACACAAATAGTCAGTGAAAGGTTTAGAGAAGAACTCAGGTCCCTTTACCTCTGGTCTATTATTCTATCTGTTGGGCTTCATGCTGGTATTCTCTAATTTAACAAAAGTTTACTTTCTCAAACCACCATAAAGTCAACTCTAAATCTTAGCATGACTTGAAGCCATGGAAGAATTATCTAGAACAGAGCTCCTTCCTAATACTTCAGCTTTCTGATTCCCATTTCTTTTCCCTAAAAGGAAAGACAAAAGACAAACTTAAGAGTTTGCCTTTGAACAGAGGTATCAAACTCACCTCCAAGTCTGGTCCACAAAACTCCAAGTACAGACAAAACCAAATAAAAATGTAATTCAAAAATGTTCAACAAAACAGATAAAAATGCAACAGAAAAATGAAAGTATTAATTTGCGGTTTTCTAAGTCAATATTACTACCTGTAGGGATTCTTTTTATTTGAGTTTGATACCAAGGATTCAGAGCTAATGAGCTGGTATGCCATCTGTTAGGAGTTTGCCTTTCAGACATACTTAGCACTGTCTTGAATTAACAATTGACACCCAGTTGCCTGCCTTCTGACTAACTGGTAGTAGGAGGGGAATTGCTAATAACTTTACTACTCTTACTCAGTTTCAACAAATATACTAGGTTCCATGAAATGAGTACAGTCTCTGATAGAAGGAGATGGTAGATTTCTTTATGAATTAGGACAGGAAACCTTGATTTACAACTGACTTTTTCCTTGGAAAAAGGAGGTAAGCTATGTGGAAAAATTTGGACTCAAAGGTTCATGGTTCCATCTGTGTGCATTTAATGGGTCACCTGACATCTCCAAGTTTCCTCATCTGCAAAATAAGTAGATAAATGACGTCTAATCAGAGAATACAAGAATCTTAGAAGCCGTTTCATCTTAGACCTACCCAAAAGGAATCCCTTCTATAATATCTGCTCTCCTAGAATTTTCTCTTCTCCCAGCTAAACCTTCCTAAGTTCCTTCAACCTATCCTCATAGGACATAGCCCGAAGACCTTTTTATCATTCTGGTTATCCTCCTCTTGATGCTCTTCCATTTCCTAATGTCCTACTCACACAATGAGGCATCCAGATCCAAACACAGGTCCTATTCAAGTCAGAGTATTGATGGATGATCACACCTCTTTATTTCTAGAAGGATATCCCTCTTAAGCCTAGAGTTGCATGTTTTTTCTTTAACATAATGTTACCAATAACAATGACCTTACAAGTACATGAAAACCCTTTGATGTTTTTCCCCTATCTGACCCTTCTAAACTTGCCATGTTTTTTTTTTTAAGCACAAGTGTAAAACTTGACCTTTAATCCTACTGAATTTCCTATGTTCAGTTGATCATAACTTATCAGGATCTTCTTGCCCTCTAAGACATCCAGCCTGTCAGCTGTAACTTCCAGTTGGGTCATCTCCAAATCCCATACGCATGCCATCAATGCCTTCATCCACCATCAGTGGTAAAAATATTGAACAGTCCAGTACCAAACACAGATCCCAGAGGCACTCAATGGCAGATCTAATTCCTGTCAAACTTATATTCAATGATTAATACTCATTAACTGTGCTTGGTTTTTCAACAAATTCCAAGTATATTATATTACTGCTTAGTTCACATCTCCATCTTCACAGGAATAGTATGAGTTATTTTTTCAGATGTTTTGTTAAAAATATTCCTCTGACCTACAAGTTTACTCTGTGTGTGTGTGTGTGTGTGTGTGTGTGTATGTGTATCATAAATATCACAAATAATGGGTCACAATTAAATCTGCCAATTCCTTTGATATCCCAAGGATTTAGTTTATCTGAGCCAGTTAATTTGAATTCATTAAGGGCAACTTATATTCTAACTTATGCCAAGTATGAATTCCTAGTTAATTTGTATTCTGTGACTTCCTCTGTAACTGGGTCACTGTTCTTGACAAAGGAAGCAGAAGCAAAATAAGACCTGACACTTGTCCTCTTCATTGCCAAAGACATCTCCATTTACTTCCAGTAGGGATCTCTATTCTTCCCACCAAAACAGTCAAAACATGTTGTTGTTACCTTCCCCTCATCAGCCTTAGCTCATTCTCAATATTCCCTCAGTCAGTATTCCTCACACTATTTTTTACAGCATTCATATAAAAATGTCTCATTGATGTTTTCATTTTGTTACCCACCTTCTATCTTCTGTCTAAATTTTATAAAATTTAAGTCGGTTGATGAATTCTCTGTGCTATAATATTGGTGTCTTCAAAAAATTCTCATTTTTACTCTTTACTGGCATTATCTCTTTCTGGGTTCAAAACATTTGAGTTTCCCATTCTTTCCTGGTTTAAATTTATTATCTCATGACTTTCATATATGGCAAAAACTGAAATACAGAAGGTAACATATCACCTTATCCTCAAGAGAGGAGGTTCCTAGAGTGTAGAAAGGACATAACTGGAAGCATATGAGCCAATGTGATTAGCATTAGTAGACAGGGACCTCATTTTCTTTGGACCTTCCTCTTTATCTTCCCTTCTAGTTCCCCTTAAGGTCAAAAGGTTGGCTCTCTTCCGTTGGGGAAGCTTATTGCTGATGATGAGTGTGGGTGTATGGACAAAGAGCTTGACCTCAGAGTGGGGGAAGGAAAGGAGGAGGGGTCAGGAGATGAGGAGAGATAAGACTAGGAGGAGGGACTAAGCAAGGGGCAGGCCTAGGAGGCAAGGCTAGGAGAGGAGAAAAGATATAAGCCTTGGTGATAAGGGAAAAGGGAAGGCACTCGGCAAAACACAATGGAGGCTCTGGGGGCTGAATAAAGAACCACCATGATCTACATTCCTCTGGCTTGACTCTTCTTGGTGACCAGCTCTAATTGGCCGAATGTACATGGAAGCTCTGTAGGTGAGGTAAGTCCTGCTACCCATAAATTAGATAGAAATTAACACTCCTCAAGATCAGTTCTCTGGGTTTGGCTTCCTTGTAGAAGGAAAACAAGTGGGATAGCTCAAGAGTTAAAGCCTTCCAGTGATCTTCCCACAATTCCCCTGAGTATCCATATAGCCTCCCAAGTTTATAATAGTAACCTCATGTGCATGGGGCTCCTCCAAAAATAATTTGGCATTTGGGTTGTTGGAGAAGCAGTCCCTTTCCCATTAGTTCTGCAAAGTTCAAATACCTCAGAGGTAAAGGAGGGCCAGATGTGCTCCCCTACCTTATGGCTTAGTCCCTGTTTGATTATCCAGTTCCAGAGATACAGTAGTGCCCACTTCTCTCCAGATAGTTGGAGTCATGAGCTCTCACCATTCTCACTTGTGGATATCCACAAGATTATGTTCCTTGTCATTCTTAACACAAGGTAATACTTGGCTAGGACTTCAAGACTTATCTGTCAGGCTAAGGGATGGGAATAGTCAGTGAGAAACAATGTTGATGCACAGGTTGCACCTCCCACCAAGGACCTTCCTTTCAGATCTCTTGCCTGTGTTCTGGTTAGAAATACAGAACTCTCTATTTTTGGGAGATTCTTCTGCTCCCATGTATAAGCTTAGTCCCACTGCAGCATTGATCTGTAATAGCCTGACCCAATTAAATCATTCCCAATTAATGTCAGAATTTAATCAAGTAGATAAAACCAAAATTCCAAGCAATGATTTCACTATTCAACTCTGAAAAACTGTTCATATCGTTCATAGTTACCCCTTTTACATTAAAAAAAATTACTCACAATACAGATTTGATCAGTTTTCTGCTCAGCTGATCTAGATTTCAACTCTTCTTGAAGCTTTTCATTTTCAAGCACAACTACACGTATTCTTTCTTTCATTCCAGATAGTTCTTCCTGCAGACAGCAACAAAATCATACAAGTGTTTAAACTACTGAATAGACTGCTTTTCCTCACAGAGTACCAGGATGCTTAATGTAATATAAAGAACTACTCTTATCTCCTAGATTTTATAATTTACATAAGTATTCTTTTAAGGTGGTATTTGAGATATCCTGGACAGTCACGTGTAATTGAAATTTTAGAGAACGTTTGTTTGCCGGCCGGCGACTGAACCCCCAGACGAGTTAGAAGGATTCAGTTCCGAGCCTTGTAGGCCACAAGTTTTAAGAGCACCGACCACTTCCCCCCCCCCCCCATAATTTTGCAGTTAAACATTGATTTCTCACCATTACAATGAGGAAGTAACAGGATTTGAGGTATACATTGTAAAATACTGATATATCATCTGGGTCAATACACCTGGATCAGAGCAAACTATCTTTGTTGAATAGAATACTTCTCTTATTAAGTTTGGGCAAATATACTGTGGAGTAAACCCATTTCCTTAATTGTGTGAGGTGAATAATCCTTGGACCCTGATTGAGTAAATACTATCAGGAAATTCCTTGGCTCCTTGTGAAGTAAACATTCCTGGGACCCTTATTGAGCAAATACCATTAAGGAATTCCTAGGCTCCTTGACCTAAAGAGTGGAAGGGTTGGATCTGTCCATTTCAGTATTCTTTTCTTAACTTGCCTACTTGATTTTTCCTTAACCACTTCCGTCTCACCCACTAAATAAAACGTATTAGGGAAGTAGGACAAAAGGATTTGTCATCAAGAAGTAGGAAAAAAAATTATCAAGATAATAGAATGTTTAATTTTTTGAGAGGAAAAAATCAAAACATTAATAAGCTGTAACTGACTGCTTTCAACTTGTCAAAAAAAATCAACAAAAAGACAAGAAAGGGGATATTAAAAGTATGGAAGAATGGAACAGATAGATAAAAAAAATAGGAGATTCAAGGGACAGTTGTTAAAGAAGGAACATACAAAAATCTAGAGTTTTCCTTGTATTATAGGATAGGAGGAAGTGAACATTAGAATAAAAGTTTAGAATTGCTAATTTACGATCCAACCATTCTGGAGAGCAATATGGAACTATACCCAAAGGGCTATCAAACTGTATATATTCTTTGATCCAAGTGTCTCTACTGGGTCTATATCCCAAAAAGATGATAAAGGAGGGAAAAGGACCCACATGTACAAAAATGTTTGTGGCAGACCTTTTTGAAATGACAAGAAACTGGAAACTGGATGCTCATCAGTTGGGGAAAGGCTGAATAAATGATTGTATATGAATGTTATGGAATATTATCTTTTCTGTAAGAAAAGATCAACAGAATGATTTCACAAGCCTGGAGAGACTTACATGAACTGATGCTAAGTGAAGTGAGTAGAAACCTAGAGAGCATTGTACACAACAAGATGATATCAATTGTGATGGAAGTGCCTCTTTTCAAAGTGAGGTGATTCAGGCCAGTGCCAATGGTCTAGTGATGAAGAGAGCCATCTACATTCAGAGAGGATTGTGGGAACTGAATGTGGATCACAACATGATGTTTTCAACTTTTTTGTTGTTTGCTGGTTTTTTGTTTTCTTTCTCATTCTTTTTCCTTTTTGATATGATTTTCCTTGTGCAACATGACAATTGTGGAGATATGTATAGAAGAACAGCACATGTTTAACATTGGATTGGTTGCTGTCTGGGAAGGGGTTGGGAGAAAAGGAGGGAGAAAATTGGAGTGCAGGATTTTGCAAGGGTGGATGTTGAAACTATTTTTGCATGTATTTTGAAAATAAAAAAGCTAAAAAATATAGAATTGCTAGTTTATTCAGCAAATATTTACTAACCACCTGCTACACACAGTATACTATTAGGTTCTAGAAGAAGAGAAAAAATGAATGTTTTTGCCCTGAAGGAGTTTTTAGATTCAATAGCATGATAAAACAAAAAGAAATAATACAAATTTGAATATGATAAATACTTGAGAAGTTTAAAGTGTTATCAATTAAGATTTATTTTGCTTTTGTAAACTATACATTATAGAATGAATCTTGATCCAGATAAGGTCAAAAGATTTCTTACAGAATCTAGGAGTGGAAGTTAAGGAAGTATTTCCATGTTTCTTTCATTGATTTTGCAGAGAGATATTCAAGGGCACATTAATGTACCAAAAGTTTATGATGGAAAATCTTCTGTATTTGTATACAGAATGAGAAAGAAGATTAGCTGAACAATATTCTGTGCCCCATCTCCACCTACCCCCCTTCCACAGAAAAAAAAAACAAAAAACAAAAAACACTTTGGATCTCAGTTTTCTACAAGAGCTATGTGAACTAATAGTATATGACAGAGCCTGTGTGCATGTGTATGCCCATGGAGTGGGGAAGGGAAGAAAAAGAGTAGAGAATAAAGAGTGAATGAGGCAGAGGAGATCAGAGAAGGTGATAGGCAGAGGATAGGACAACAGGAGAAGGAAATATGGATCTGTGATTTTATTAATATATGGATGTGATCTTGGGCTAAATTATTAGAAGTATGGTATCCAGAGAAAGATACTTGATATGTTGACCTTGCCCTGATAAGAATTGCCTAGAACACTCCCCATTTTTAGGAAAGCCACAGTTTTAGGAAGGCTATTGACAAACTGATGTGCATTCAAAGAAACGGGAATGAGAGGGCAAAGGGGTATAGATGGGCCATATGAATGCCAGCCTAAGAAAATGAAGATAAAGAAAAAAAAATTAGAGGAATACATTATTGATAAATGAATTCAAATATCTGAAAGGTGTTATATGAAAATAAGGATTTGATCCTGAGGGAAAAACTTAAGAGTAATGAGTAAAACCACAAAAAAGTAGACTTAAGCTCAATTTATGGAAAAGCTTGCTAACAATTAAAGCTGTCTCAAAGTAGAATGGACTGCCTGCAGAAATATACTGGATTCATCATTATGGGAGATCTTTAAGTATATGCTGGATATTCTATCAGGGATGTTAAGAGACATCCCTATGTACTGGTTCAAGAACCCTTTGGACTAATGGCTCTAGTGGTTCATTCCAACTTAGATTCTGTGATTAGTACTTAATGAATATCATCTTTGTGACTTCATACTCCTGCTTCCAATGTTCAATCTTATTTCCTATTACTTCATATGAACTTTGTCTACTTCTATGAGAAGCTCTAACTTCTTCAGATAAGAGGCAATTACTATGGTCAAAGCAAATAATGAGGGCCTAAACTAAGGAAATTGCAGTGGGAAGAAAAAACATGAAATTTTACAGAAATGACATGGCTTGGCAACTGATTAGATATGGTATTACTTGTCAAAAACAATATCACAACCCCATAAGGCAAGAGTAGAGAAGGGAGAAGAAAAGGTCAAAGATAAAACTAAAAATCTTTAAGATTGAGAGAAAAAAAGTTAAAAGCAAAAACAAGTTTTAGGGAAAAGGTAGTAAATTCAATGAAAAAACTTGATGTAAATATATTTTTTAAATTTAAAAATCAACTTGAATTTATTAGGTTTGAAAAAATCTTAAAACAAAACAAAACCCAAACTTACCTTACAAAACTTCACTTCTGCTTCTAAATGATGAGTGTATTGGGATTGATCATTAATGATGGGAACGAGATCAAATATGGCAGGCAAACTTGCATTCTCATTTTCTGATGTTTTCTAAGGTGAAGATTACATGGGTTAGCTAAATTTGGACTGAGTAGAATATTATCTTTCTCATTCATTTGTGGGTATTAGTCCTGGGTATACACTGGACAGAAAACAATGACTGCATTTTTTGGTGTAATTTTTATGTATTCTAAAAATTCTGTAAGTGGACACAATTAAGGATATTGCTATAAAGTTGAAGCAGCGATTTAAGTGCTATAAAATGATAGGAGAGTATATGATTGTTATCAATATTCTGCCAATATTTGGTGATACAACCTCCTAGAAATTATTGTAGAACCAAGTTGATAGAGGAAACATCCTCTACTAACAAAATTTCAGTTTGATTCAACATTTACCAAGTTTTATTGGTATGAACCACTATGCTAAATATTATTGATACAAAAATAAAAATTAATTCCTTTCCTCAGGGAGCATATTTTTCTAGAAGAATGCATTCCTATGGGCTCTTAGAATGATATTCTTTTTACAAAGTGGCAAAGCCAACCACCCAATGTCATTAAGTTGTATTTCACAGGGCATATTACTGAACAGTTGAGACTCTAGCACTCTATGTATTATACATACACATATGAACTAAGCATTATATATAATGCATTTATTTTATTTTATTATTATTATTATTATTATTTTTTTTTTTTTGCTAAGGCAATTGGGGTTAAGTGACTTGCCCAGGGTCACACAGCTGTTACTTGTCTGAGACCAGATTTGAACTCAGATCCTCCTGACTTCAGGGCTGGTGCTCTATCCACTGCGCCACCTAGCTGCCCCAATATATAATGCATTTATAAGCATACATATATACACACACAAATACATATCTACACACACACATACCACATCTAAATAACTTTGACATTTAACTAATCAGTGACAGGAGAGATCAAAAGAAGAGTCAAAGCTTCCCGCTTCTAGGCACCAAAGATTTCTATTTTGGAAGTAGAATCTACACAGAACTCTTCTCTGGTATCTCCAAGAATTGGCAACCAAAGTAAATATTTGCAGTGACTTCACATGGTAAGTGAATGATATAATCCCAAGTCAACAGAAAGAAACAGTGCACAGTACTTCACAGCAGGATGTAAATTTGTTCAAGAAATGGGCTGAATGAGCAGAACCAGGAGATCATTATACATGGCAACAGCAACATTATACAATGAACAATTCTGATGGATGTGATTCTTTCCAACAATGAGATGATTGAGGCCAGTTCCAAATATCTTGTGATGAAGAGAGTCATCTACATCCAAAGAGAGAACTGGGGACTGAATGTGGATCACAACATAGTATTTTTACTCTCTGCTGTTCGCTTGCATTTTGTTTTCTTACTCATTTTTTTTTCTTTTTTGATGCGATTTTTCTTATGCGGCAAGATAATAGTATAAATATGTTTACATATTTTTGATTTAACATATTTTAACATGTATAACATATATTGGATTGCTTGCCATCTAGGGGAGGGGGTGGGAAGAAAGGGGGAAAAACTGGAACACAAGGTTATGGAAGGGTCAATGTTGAAAAATTATCCATGCATGTTTTGAAAATAAAGCTTTCAATAAAAAAGGAGAAGAAAACGAAAAAAAGAAATGGGCTGGTTGGTTTTTTTGCTTTGTGCCTCCAGAACTTAGCATAGCCTGATATCTCATAGGCGCTTCATAAATGATCATTTTTATTGAAATATAATCAGAGGGAGATACCACTATACACCTGTCAGATTGGCTAAGATGACAGGAAATGATAATGACGAATGTTGGAGGGGGTGTGGGAGAACTGGGATGCTGATGCATTGTTGGTGGAACTGTGAACGAATCCAACCATTCTAGAGAGCAATCTGGAACTATGCTCAAAAAGTTATCAAACTGTGCATACCCTTTGACCCAGCAGTGTTTCTACTGGGCCTATATCCCAAAGAGATTTTAAAGGAGGGAAAGGGACCCACATGTGCAAAAATGTTTGTGGCAGCCCTTTTTATAGTGGCAAGAAACTGGAAATTGAAAGGATGCCCATCAATTGGAGAATGGCTGAATAAATTATGGTATATGAATGTCATGGAATATTATTGTTCAGTAAGAAACAGCCAGCAGGATGATTTCAGAGAGGCCTGGAGATTCTTGCATGAACTGATGCTGAGTGAAATGAGCAGAACCAGGAGAACATTGTACATAGCAACAAGACTGTACGATGATCAATTCTGATGGACATGGTTCTCTTCAGCAATGATGTGATTCAAACCAGTTCCTATCGTTCAGCAATGAAGATAGTCATATACTCCGGAGAGAGGCCTGAGGGAACTGAGTGTGGACCACAACACAGCATTTTAATGCTTTCTGTGAATATTTACATGCATTTTGTTTTCCTTCTTAGTTTTTTTTTTCCTCTTTCTAGATCTGATGTTTCTTGTGCAGTAAGATAACTATAGATATGTATGCATATATTGGATTTGTCATATAATTTAACATATTTAGCATGTATTAGATTACCTGTCACCTAGGGGTGGGGGATGGGGGAAAGGAGGGGAAAAGCTTGGAACAAAAAAAAAAGTTTTGCAAAGGTCAATGTAGAAAAATCACTCATGTTTTGTAAATAAAAAGCTTTTAATTAAAAAAAAATAATCAGAGGGTATGGAATCAAATTCTTTTTTTTTTCCTGCTATTTAAGGAATCTTGGCAAATTCACAAACTTTCACTAATTTTCTTCCTCTAGAAAATAAGTTATAATAGAAGATATCTAAAGTCTGAGAAAGCTCTATACTCTAAAGTTTAAGGAAATAATTTTTTTTGAAGTTATATTTTTTTATTATTAATACTTTTTATTTGCAAAACATATGTATGAGTAATTCCTAAACATTAACCCTTACAAAGCTTTCTCTTACAAATTTTTCCCCCCTACTCCCCACCCCTCCCTTAAGGAAATAATTTAAGAAAAAACATTCTTAGTGAGTATATACAGTCTAAGTCAATGGAGAAAAATTATAATTTTTAAATGCAAATTGCCGAGGTCACACTGAAAAAATCTGTGTTCCCTGAAATAAATACTTTGGGAATACTTTAATTTTTTGATGACAAGTGGATTTTAGAGAAGAAAAACAATATTCTTCAGTTGTCTTACTACCTCTGTTTTAAATGTCAAAACATAACCATTATGTTTAAATTGTCAACAACTAATTCCAAATATTCTATCTTATTTATGAATAATTAGGCATATATCCATAATATATTGCTAAAATTATTATGCTTTCTTTTGGGGAATAATATGCTTTAAATAAGTAACATCAGTGTTCAAAATTTATCTTGGAAAAATGCTAGCAGATATGCTTAGTTATTTTTTTGTTTTGTTTAGTTTCAATTTTTAAAATGATGCTTTTCTTTTTTACATCATAGTCATTTATACAAAGTATTTATACCAACCTTCAATCACAATGAGTTATTTGTGACAAGGAAAAGCAGTTATGCTTAGTTATTTCTTTTCTTTTTTTTTTTAATTTTATTTGCATAACATGTGTGGGTAATTCTTCAACAATAACCCTTACATAGCTTTCCGTTACAAATTTTTCCCCCCAACTCCCCACCCCTCCCCTAGATGGCAGGATATCCACTACATGTTAATTATGTTAAAATATTGGCAAATCGAATATATGTATACATATTTCCACACTTATCATTGTTGTGCAAGAAAAGTCGTATCTGATATGTAAGACATATCAGATAAAGGAAACACAATGTAAGCAAACATCAATCAAGAGTATGAGAATGTTATGTTGTGGTCCACATTTCACATCCCTCTCTCTGGGTGTATATGGCTTTCTTCAGTGAACAATTGGAGGTGGTTTAAAACATTTCATTGTTGAAGAGAGCCATGTCCATCAGAATTGATCATCATATAGTACTGTTGTTGCTGTGTATACTCCTGGTTCTGCTCATTTCACTCAGCATCAGTTCATGTAAGTCTCTCCAGGCCTCTCTGAAATCATCTTGCTGGTCATTTCTTACAGAACAATAATCCATAATATTCATATACCATAATTTATTCAGCCATTCTCCAATTGAAGGGCATCTATTCAATTTCTAGTTTCTAGCCACTACAAAAAGGGCTGCCACAAACATTCTTGCACATGTGGGGCCTTTTCCTTCCTTTATGATTTCTTTGGGATATAAGCCCAATAGAAATGCTGCTGGGTCAAAGGGTATGCACAGTTTGATAACTTTTTGAGCATAGCTCCAAATTGTTCTCCAGAATGGCTGTATCCGTTCACAGCTCCACCAACAATGCATCAGTGTCCCAGCCCTCCCACATCCCCTCCAACATTCATTATTAACTTTTCCTGTCATTTTAGCCAATCTGATAGGTGTGAAGTGGTACACCTCAGGGTTGTCTTGATTTGCATTTCTCTGATCAATACTGATTTGGAGTACCTTTTCATATGACTATAAATAGTTTTAATTTCATCCTCTGAAAATTGTCTGTTCATATCCTTTGACCATTTATTAATTGGAGAATGGCTTGAGTGTTTATAAATATGAGACAATTCTCTATATATTTTAGAGATGAGACCTTTATCAGAACCCTTAAATGTAAAGATGATTTCCCAGTTTATTGCTTCCCTCCTAATCTTGTCTGCATTGATTTTGTTTGTACAAAAACTTTTGAACTTCATATAGTCAAAGTTATCTATCTGGTTTTCAATTAAGAGTTCCAGTTCTTCTTTGGACATAAATTTATTCCATCTCCATAGGTCTGAGAGGTAAACTATATTACATTCCTCTAATTTACTTATAGTATCACTCTTTATATCCAGATCATGAACCCATTTAGATCTTATCTTGGTATGTGGTGTTAGATGTGGGTCAAGCCCTAATTTCTTCCACACTAGTTTCTAGTTTTCCCAGCAGTTTTTGTCAAATAGTGAATATTTATCCCAAAAGCTGGGGTCTTTGGGTTTATCAAAAACCAAATTGCTATAGTTATTGCCTAGTTTGTCTTGTGATTCTATCCTATTCCACTGATCGACTACTCTATTTCTTAGCCAGTACCAAATGGTTTTGATGACCGCTGCTTTGTAATATAGTTTTAGACCTGGTACAGCAAGTCTACCATCGTCAGCCTTTTTTTTCATTAATCCCCTTGAAATTCTTGACCTTTTGTTTTTCCAAATGAACTTTGCTACTATTTTTTCTAGATCTGTAAGATAATTTCTTGGGAGTTTGATTGGTATAGCACTAAATAAGTAAATTAGTTTGGGTAGTATTGTCATTTTTATTATATTCGCTCGTCCTACTCATTTTAAGTTTTTCCAATAGGTCTGATTTGATTTGTGTGGAAAGTGTTTTGTAGTTTAGTTCATATAGTTCCTGACTATCCCTTGGCAGATAAATTCCCAAATATTTTATACTATCAACTGTTATTTTGAATGGAATTTCTTTTTGTATCTCTTGCTGCTGAACTTTATTGGTAATATATAAAAATGCTGATGATTTATGTGGATTTATTTTGTATCCTGCAACTTTGCTAAAGTTGTGA
This sequence comes from Myrmecobius fasciatus, assembly GCA_023553655.1. Taxonomy (NCBI): domain Eukaryota; kingdom Metazoa; phylum Chordata; class Mammalia; order Dasyuromorphia; family Myrmecobiidae; genus Myrmecobius; species Myrmecobius fasciatus. The sequence continues at coordinate 10,174 of JAJPUD010006028.1, read as the reverse complement.
ATTGTTTCTAGTAGTTTTTTAGTTAAGTCTTTAGGGTTCTCTACGTATATCATCATGTCATCTGCAAAGAGTGATAATTTGGTTTCCTCATTACCTACTCTAATTCCTTTAATCTCTTTTTCTTTTCTTACTGCCAAAGCTAACATTTCTAAGACAATATTAAATAATAATGGTGACAGTGGGCAGCCTTGTTTCACTCCTGATCTTATTGGGAATGGTTCTAGTTTGACTCCATTACATATGATACTTCTAATCATTTTAAGGAAAAGCCCATTTATTCCTATACTCTCCAGTGTTTTTAATAGGAATGGGTGTTGGATTTTATCAAAGGCTTTTTCTGCATCTATGGAGATACTCATATGGTTTTTATTAATTTGGTTATTAATATAATTGATTATGCTAATTGTTTTCCTAATATTGAACCAGCCCTGCATTTCTGGTATAAATCCTACTTGGTCATGATGTATTATCCTGGGGATGACTTTCTATAATCTCATTGCTAAAATCTTATTTAAAATTTTTGCATCAATATTCATTAGGGAAATGGGTCTATAGTTTTCTTTCTCAGTTTTCTCCCTACCTGATTTAGCTATCAGCACCGTACCTGTGTCATAGAAGGAATTTGGTAGTACACCTTCTTTCCCTATTTTTTCAAATAGTTTATACAGTATTGGGATTAATTGTTCTTTGAATGTTTGGTAAAATTCACATGTAAATCCATCTGGCCCTGGAGATTTTTTCTTAGGGAGTTGATTAATAGCTTGTTCTATTTCTTTTCCCGAAATAGGGCTATTTAAATAATTTATTTCCTCTTCTGTTAATCTGGGCAATCTATATTTTTGTAGATATTCCTCCATTTCATTTACATTATCAAATTTATTGGCATAAAGTTGGGCAAAGAAACTCCTAATTATTACTCTAATTTCCTCTTCATTGGAGGAAAGTTCTCCCTTATCATTTTTGAGACTAATAATTTGATTTTCCTCTTTCCTTTTTCTAATCAAATTAACTAAAGGCTTATCTATTTTGTTGGTTTTTTCATAAAACCAACTCTTACTTTTATTTGTTAATTCAATAGTTTTCTTATTTTCAATTTTATTGATCTCCCCTTTAATTTTCAGAATTTCCAATTTGGTATTTAATTGAGGGTTTTTAATTTGGTCTTTTTCTATATGCTTAGTTATTTCAAGAAAGAGTAATAACACATGGACCCATAAGATTAAAAAGTTTACCTCTATGATATACTTAAATATATTACAGAAAGTATTTCACAGCCACTCATTGATAGTAATAAATTGTCTGAATGACAACAGCATTTATGTAAATCATATTTATATTATTAAGATAATCTCATCAATGAAGCACAAATATCTAAACCAGATATTAAGGAAGCAATTATAGAGTTAAATGAAATGTCACTATAAATTTCTAACACAAATCTTTAATCCCTTAAAAAGAAATTAACATGTCACTGGGTCTCAGAATGATAGTTCAAGGGATCAAAATGTTTGATGCATTGTAGCAAAAAGATATTCTAAAATATGATTAATGGAATATTTTCCACTTATACAAAATGTCATACCTTTCTAGAGTGCTTTCACATCAATTATTTAATACTTAAAACAACTCTATAAGGAAGATATCAACACTATTTTTCAGATGATGAAATCAAAGCTCTGAGATAATGAAGAGTGATGTGCTTAAAGTTAGATAACAAATAAATGATAGATTCAAGTCTCAAGCTTCAGAAGGCCGTTCTACTTTTAATTTCATGTTCTTCTGTACATCTCTACTAATTGACAAGAAATAAAATACATTGATAGGTGATTTGAAAACACTTAGAAAAGCATAGGAGATGAACAATATCATCAATAAATTATGTCCATGCTTCAATTTCATTTTATCTAGTAATCAAATTAAAAATTAATGAGGTAGGTTAATTTTTTTTACATTAAAATAGAAAAAGGAAAAGCAAAAAGCCAAGAGGAGGGTATTTTGACTTTGAAGTTATCATTTTTCTACATAAGATTAACAACCCCATTTTTACCCCCTGTGCTTATGATCACATTTCTTGTATGGAGTCAGTTCTTCACTTGCCTTGGGTACTTTATAGCAAAGGTAACAGGCATTGAACTGGGGATGAATGATAGACTGATGGTATTTGGGGATGATTGTATAAATAGCTGACAGATTCTAAATAAACACAAGAAAACTGACAGATTTGGAGAACGGTAGTCAGAGATCAAAAATGACTTCATCTTCCTGTAGAAATCTAGACAGAACTCAGATCCTGAGATTTCCAAGGATGTACCAAAGAGAATGAGGGGCATCCAAACACTGAAGTTATGAGTTGGGGTTCTGGGATGTATAGTTTAATTGGAGCCTCATGTTCTTGCTCACATTCTTATAAGAATTCTAGCAGACAAGAGCACAAGAATTTAAAGCACCAACAGTCCTTCTTTTAGAGCAAATATAAAGAGGCTTTGATCAAATATGTTGGAAGACAAAGAGTAACTTTTCAAAATATAGGTCATTATGGCTCAGAACTGGCAATCAAACTAGGTTACTAAAAGAGTAACAATGGCTTTAAAATACAACTTATGTTAAAAAAGAATCTATCGATTTTATCAAGTCTTCAAAAGGAATACAAACCAACAAGGATGTCATTTTCCTTCTTCTTGGTGTGGATAATTCATTTTCCTTATTGTTCTGCTGGTTTAACAAGGCTTTAAGTTGGTTAACTAAAGGGGTGGGAAAAAAAAAAAAAAAACACCTTATTTATTAGCTTTACCCAGGAACTGTGGCTGATCTTAGTCATTATAGCATCATAATCCCTTAAATTCAAGAATCAGAATTAAGCACCAAACACACACCTGCATCACTATGATGTAGTCCATGCCAAGTGGACCCACTCTCCTCAGTCCCAGTTTCATTACAGGACTCTTCATGTTCAAATTCATCTTCCCCAACTATGATATCACTTTCCTGGAGGGCACATTTCACTTGGTGAATGCTTCTGCTGGCACGTTCTGCAACAACAAATATGTTTTTACTGAGGCTAACACAAACTACAAGGATTGTATGGCTTGTACACCTATTAGAGAAGGCAGTTTCTAGATAGTAATGTATTGTCTTTGGTACCACCTCTAGTCAACCAACAGACATTTGTTAATGCCTGAAAATATAAAGAATTACAAAAAGCAAAACAATCCCTATTCTCAAGAAGCTCAAGATCTATAGAGTGGGTTGGAGATGGGAGGGAAGGGGAGATTGCATTCAAATAACTGTCTACACACATGATATATAAACAGGATAAATTGGAAGGAAGGAGGGAAGGCATTAGCATTAAGGAATATTGAGGAAGGCTTCTTGAAAGTGGATCTTTAACCAAAAATTGAAGGAAGTCTACAAAGCCAACACAGAGGATTGTCAGTAAAAACACATTCAGTGTACTGGGCAAGGAACAGCAAGGAAGTTGGAAATTGTTATCACTGGATTGAAGGGTACATGGAGGTAGAGACAAGGAGAAGAGAGGTTCTGGAAAAGGTAGGGGAAGTAAATCACAAAAATAAAGATAGAGCTAAATAATACATGAGATACTAACTGCTGATAGGTAGGACAAGCCAATATAATAAAAATGACAATTCTATCCCAGTTAATTTACTTACTCAGGGTTATGGAAATCAAACTAGCAAAGCATTATTTTATAGAGATAAAAAAAATAATAAAACTCATCTGGAAGAACAAAAGGTTAAGAATATCAAGAAAATAAATTGGGGGGGAATGGGAAGAAAAATTGTGTCTAGCTGTACTGGATGTCAAACTATATTATAAAATAGTAATCATCAAAACAATCTGGTACTGGTTAAGAAATGGAGGGGTGGATCATTGAATAAGTTAGGTATACAATTCACAGTAATGATTGACCTTGGGAATCTAGTATTTGATGAATTTCAAGCTTCAAACTTTGGGGCATCAATTCACCATTTAACAAAAAATTATTACAAAAATTGGAAAGCAGTTTGGTAAAAAAAACTAGGCACTGACCAATATCTCACATCATATACCAAGAAAAATCCAAATAATGATTTAGATATAAAGATTGATACCAGAAGTAAACTAGGAAGCATAAAATTTATTAGATTTGTGGGTGAGAGAAGAGTTTATGACCAAACAAGAGATAGAGAGGAACACAGGAAATAAAATGATTAATGTTGATTACATTAAATTAAAAAAAGGTTTTGTACAAAACTAATGCAGTCAAAATCAAAAGGAAAGCAAGAAAGCAGAAAAGCAGGGGGCAGAGAGGGAGTAGGAGGTAGGACTGGGATTTTAAGTGTCTGATAAAGGTGTCATTTCTTCAACGTAAAATTCAGTCAAAATTTGTAAGAATATGGCTCATTCCCCAAATTATAAATTCCCCAAAGAATAGGAACAGATAGTATTCAGAAGAAACCAAAATTAAAAAGAAATACATTAAAAAAATGCTCTACAATTTGGAGCTATGCTCAAAAAGTTATCAAACTGTGCATACCCTTTGACCCAGCAGTGTTTCTATTGGGGCTATATCCCAAAGAGATCTTAGAGGAGGGAAAGGGACTCACATGTGCAAGAATGTTCGTGGCAGCCCTTTTTGTAGTGGCTAGAAACTGGGAACTGAAGGGATGCCCATCAATTGGAGAGTGGCTGAATAAATTATGGTATATGAATGTTATGGAATATTATTGCTCTGTAAGAAACAACCAGCAGAACAATTTCAGAGAGGCCTGGAGGGACTTGCATGAACTGATGCTGAGTGAAACGAGCAGAACCAGGAGATCATCATACACAGCAACAACAGTATTACATGATGATCAATTCTGATGGACATGGCCCTCTGCAACAAAGAATTCTCTCAATCCAGTTCCAGTTGTTCACTGAAGAAAACCATATACACCCAGAGAGAGGGAAATGAAATATGGACCACAACGTAACATTTTCATGATCTCTATTGACATTTGCTTGCATTGTGTTGCCTTTCTCTGATTCTTTTTTTTTTTCTTGTAGATAGGATTTTTCTTGCATAACTTCTCAAGCATTTCAACATTATTAACATGTAGTAGACTTCCTGCCATCTAAGGGAGGGGAGGGGGCTGGGGGTAAAATTTGTAATGGAAAGCTTTGTAAAGATCAATGCTGGGGAACTACCCATACATATGTTATACAAATAAAAAGCTTTAATAAAAAAAATGCTCTAAATCACTATTAGAGAAATGAAAGTTAAAATAATTCAGTTGTCACTTCACTTCTATCAGATGGGTTAACATGACAAAAAAGGAAAATGACAAAAGCTGATGGAAGTGTGGAAAAGTTGAAACATTAATGCATTGTTGGGCAGGGTTCTGAACTAGTCCAACTATTGTAGAGAATAAATTGAAACAATGCCTAAAAGGTTATATAAAATGGTGTATGCTCTTTGACCCAGAAGTATCACTTTCAATGTTATATCCCAAAGAGATCAAAGAAAAGGGAAAGTGTGTATGTGTCTTACAAGAACTAATGTAAAGTGAATAGAACTGGGAGAATACTGTATTTAGTAACACAATATTGTAATAATGATCAACTGCGAAACATTTAGTTCCTGTGACCAAGACAAATGATACAAATTCTATAGGACCTATGACAAAAAATATTATCTCCCTCCAGAAAGAAAACTGAAAAACTTTGAGCACAGACCTGAAGCGTTCCTTTTATCCCCCACTTTCTTTGTTTTTCTTGTTGTCATATGTATTTTCTTTTACAACATGGCTACATTTTGTATGTTCATATGTATAATCAATATCCCTATTGATTGCCTTCAAGGGGTAAAGGAAGGAGAGAACTTGGAATTTAAAATTTTTTAAAGGGAATGGTAACTTAAAAAATCTAACTAGAAAACATTTAATGAAAAACTGTATCTCAACAAAAAACACTATATTTAAAAAGGAAAAAGAATAGAAAGACAGGGCCTCTTACAAAGGGCTCTAAATGACAGAGATACTTTACATTTGACTATGAAGGTGAAAGGGAAACCACTGGAGTTTATTAAATTGGAGGAAAGCACAGCATGATCAGACCTCCACTTTAAGAAGAATGAGGTAACAGTGGAAAATGGACGGGAGCGAGAAGACAATTCTAGTAGGTAAAGCAGCCAGAAAGCATGAGGTGATGAAAGCTTCTATGAAGGAAGTGGTAATGTCAGAGAAGAGAATGGGGGTATATGAGATGATATGAAAGGAAAAATCAACATAATTTGGTAAATAATTGGATACAATGGATGAGAATATGAGCTTAAAGATCACACCTAGATTGGGAGTCTAGGAAAACAGGATCTTTACAGAGATAGAAAGGGAGAGGGAAGAGTCTGAAGAGAAAAATGAGTTCTGTTTAAGACATTTTGAGTTTTAGAATCCATACAATATCCAATTTAGGATGTCTAATAGGTAAATGGAGATGAGAAACTAGAGAATGAGAGAAAGGTTAGGGTTAGATTAACAGATTTAAGAATCATCTGAATAAGATAATTATATAGGACTCAAAGAGATCAAGCAGCATAATAAAACAGAGAGAAAATTGTCCAAAGCACAGCCTTGAAAGATATCCATAATTAGTCATTGTAACCTGAAGATTCTGCAAAAGAAACTGAAAAAGAATGGTCAAATAGTCAAGAACCAAGGAAGCAGTGTCATAAAACCTAAGACAGAAAAAGGGGACTGACAGTATCAAAGAAAAAAAAAGTGCCTCTAACTCTTGAACTGATCAGTTTAATGAAATATTATTGTATGAAAAGATCACAGATGATTTCAGAAAATCTGGGCAGTATGAACTAATGCAAAGTCAAGTAAGCAACACCAGCAAAACAATTTACTTGGAAAAGCAATTATAATGCCAACCCCTTCTGCTCCCCTCACCCCCCCAAAAAAAACCATAACCTAAAAGTCATTGAAAAATGCACAGAAAAGAAAATGAAGTTAAAAAGGAAGCAGAGTAGTTTTATTTTAAATATTTGACATTTAGTAAATATGTTATGTATAAATACATATAGTGTACATTTTTTAGTTATAAACTGCACTAGTAATCTCATGTCATTATTTTTGTTTTCTTGTGTATTCAAATATGCTTATTTTTTGTTGGTATTTAAATTTCAGGAAAAAAAATTGCATTAGTTGTTCTTAGCCACTTCTGATAACTGTTAATGAGTTTTCCTTTATATCTTTTTAAATATGAACTGCTTCCTGGCCAAGTTTCCTAATCAGAGGCTAATATGCATTAATTTATTCTAATTTTCTAAAAGTACCATGCTTTACATTTGTCCTTATTAATTTCCCCTAATTCCAGTTTGTCAAGAGCTTTTTGGAACCTGATGTTATTTAATGCTGTGAGAGAAAACATTACTTGTTAGTTATGATTTTTCCATCAATAAAATACATGATTTCGGAATATTTTAAATTATTAATCCATAATTTTATCTCCAAAGCACCTCACATGTAGAGAAATATGGATAGGTGACAGATAAAATGCCACAATAAGCAGGAGGCACTAAAAATTCATCTATATTTGGTAAAATCTAAGCTTTTTCTCAATATCCAAGTAAAATTAGGAGCGCCCAAAAAGATGAGGAAAGACTACAGAATAATGAAACAACTAAAGACACTAGATTAGGGGGGAAAAATAAATTAATACCTTTCCTTCACACCAAAAACACTCTTTGAATTAACTGAGTAGATTTCACAATGAATACAGTAGTACTATAATACTATAATTTGCATGACAAAATATGCCCTAGATTTTTTTTAATCTCACTTAAACTATTTTTTTAAAAAATTAAAAAAAAATCACAAAATTTCCTGACATGTTAATTTACATATGCATGCATATACATGGCATGTTTAAACACACATTCAAAATAAAAATAGAAAAAAATAGAAAATGCCTACCCATCCGTATGGATCCTTTTACTCAGACTTTTTGATACAAAGGAAACTAAGATTCACAAATCAATAAGCATTTATTCAAGTTTTATCAGGCAGCATTTATTAACTGACAGCTATATGTCAAACCCTGTGTTAGGTAAATAAAACAGTACCTACAACCTCAAGATACACATGTTAATATATAAAAATTAAGAAGTAATTTTCTGGCATAAGCACTAGAAGCTTGGCAGGAGGGAAAAAGAAGAATCAAAAGGTTTCAAGCAGGAAATCGTGCTTGAGATGTACTTTGAAGAAAAAAGGAGGATTCTAAGAGATGAAGGTAAGGGAATCCAACTATGTAGAATAAATAACTTGCAAAAGTAGGGCAAAGGGAGATGTAATGTTAGAAGTGAGAAAAAAACAAGGTCAGTTTGGTTGAACCAAAACAAGTATAAAGGGAAGTAATGTATATATAATTACGATTAGAAAAATATGGTGAGCAGCTAGATTGCCAAGCTAGATAGAGCCTGAAGTCTGAAGGATCTGAGTTCAAATCTTGCCTCAGACACTTAACCCTTACTAGCTGTGTGAAAGTGGCAAGTCACTTAACCCTAACTGCATTTCCCCCAAAGGAAAAATAAAAGTTATAAAGGCCATTGAAGTAACAGGGGAGTTTGCAGTTGATCCTAGGATTTTAAGTTACAAGGAGCTAGTTGAGTTTTTTTTAAGCAGGATAGTGTTTTAGTTAGACCTATGCTTTGTAAAAATCAGTTGGGCAGCTATGGAAGAAATGAAAAGGGCAGAGACTTGAACAGGAGAAATAGAGAGTCAAAGTCATTAAGTTAAAAAGCCTTTAGTAATTTTGGAAAGAACCACTCCAGTTGAATGATAAGATTGGAACATTGCTCGTAAATTGTTTTGAGATAGAGAATTATTATCCTGTGAAAAGGAGCATTTCATTTTATCATTCCATCTAAGATAGGGACTAGACCCCCTTGATTTAAATGGTATATGGACTTCCCAGAAAACAAAATTTCATTAAGCAATTCAAGTTACCACTTTTTCTGATGCTTATATTTTTAGAGGATTGCTTCAGAAAAAGAGATGACCTGCATGTAATTAATTCCTCAATATTTTTAAAAAACCTTATCTAAACCAGAAGTTTTTAACCTGGAGTCCCCAGCCCAGTTTAGATAACAGCATTTCAATGTAGCTGTTTTGTTATTCCTATGTATTTCATTTATGCATTTTAACATCATTATTATGGTGGAGGAGTCCAGATTTAAAAAGGGACCTACCACACAAAAAAAGTTCAATAAGAACTCCAGATCTAAACAGATCTAAAATCTGTTCATTATCAAGATGACTCTTGGGGACAAATGCTTATGTTTTATATTGTTGGATTTTTTTAAAAATTAGCTACAAGTTCTTAAATAGCTTCAAGAAACCAAAAAACCCCCCACAAAAACAAACACCACAGCAACCAAGGAAAAGACAAATATGCTACCTATAATGGAAAAAGAAATAAACTGAGCAATACACTTTGTAATTTATTTTCCAAATTATTTCAAGGTACAATCAGATGTTAGTTTATGTATTAGTACTGGAAAAAAAAAAAGGGGAAATTATACTCAACTGATCAATATCTACCTTAGATAATTCTTTTAAAACATGACTAAAGATGGAAAGTAATTGAAAGCCCATAAAAAGGAAACAATTCAACAACAAAAATACATCTGTCAGGTTTACATTTGAAAAATCAAATCAGAGTTGACAAAATAAATGTGCATGTTATTATTGTTCCCTTGCAAGAGATAATATTTTACTATTGTTTCCCCTTGCAAGAAACAATATATTTGAATTTTATAAGTATGAAGAAATCATTTTAATGCTTGCTAGCAAAAGGCATTCTCAATATAAACATGAAATAACAATTCTCAGCAAGGCAAAAGATCTCTCACTTATACTAACAAATGTCTATCTGTGGAACAGAATTATTCTACTATAACAATTCCCTAGGTATC